>CAUYPK010062250.1:0-27981 GCA_963574355.1 Loris lydekkerianus | reverse complement strand
TAGGGTCTCATTTAAATCTCTTATATCTTTGTTTAATTTCTGTTTAGAGGATCTGTCCAGCTCTGTCAGAGGAGTATTAAAGTCCCCTGTTATTATGGTATTATCGGATATCGTATTGCTCAGACTGAGTAAGGTCTGTTTGAAGAATCTGGGAGCATTTAAATTGGGTGCATAAATATTTAGAATTGAAATGTCTTCTTGCTGTATTTTTCCCTTGACCAGTATAAAGTGACCATCTTTGTCTTTTTTGACTTTAGTTCCCTTAAATCCACATGTATCTGAAAATAAGGTTGCAATTCCTCTTTTCTTCTGAATTCCATTTGCCTGAAAAATTGTCTTCCAACCCTTGACTCAGAGTTTTAATTTGTCTTTTGAAGCCAGGTGTGTTTCTTGCAGACAGAAAATGGATGGCTTGTGTTTTTTAATCCAGTCAGCCAATCTATGTCTCTTCAGTGGGGAATTCAAGCCATTAACACTTATTGAGATAATTGATAAGTGTGGCAGTATTCTATTCATCTTATTTTGTGAGAATCTATTGTGAGTTTCATCTTTTGCATCAGTGTGGAGATTAGGCTTAATCCTTTAATTTCTGAGTTCTTACTTTGCTGCTGAGCCATTGTGATGGTCAGTGTGTAGAACAGGTTGTAGTATGTCCTGTAGAGCTTGTCTTATTGTGGCAAGTTTCCTCAATGTGTGTATGTCTGTAAATGATCTGATTTCTCCATCAATTTTAAAACTTATCTTTTTTTTTTTTTTTTTTTTAAATCAGGCCTATATCTTTATTCACTGTATTATATATCCAAACTCATCAGATAAGAATAAGCAAGAATAAAGAACAAAAGCATTAACTGAGACTGCTATAAAAAAGTTCTTTTCAGTGTAAATGTTGCAAACCACATACACGTCATTTCTAAGTCTGGAGCATATAACTTGAAGATAAACTACAAGGACACCAGGTTGTCTGTTTCTGTTTGCCCACCTCAGTAACAAGTTAAATGAAGCTTTTGTGTAATTTGGAGTTAGGGAATGAAGAGTAACAGTCCAGCTACAGACAGGTGCTAAATCTCCAGCTACAACTTGGCGGGGACCTCAGGGATTTAAAGCTTATCTTAGCAGGGTACAGAATTCTGGAAATTGTTCCACTTAATTAGATTAAAGGTAGATGACCATTGTCTTCTTGCTTGGAACATTTTATTAGAGAAGTTTGCACTCACTCTGATGGATTTGCCCCTGTAGGTCAATTGGCGCTTACTCCTGGCAGCTTGAAGAATTTTTTCTTTTGTCTTGACATTGGGCAGGTTCATCACAATATGTCTTGGAGTAGCTTAGTTAGAGTTGAGGCGACCTGGGGTCCGATATCCCAGGTGATATTTGGGAAATCTTTGGTGATATTTGGGAAATTTTCATTTATAATATTCTCTAGTATGACTTCTATTTCTCTGGGGCATTCTTCTTCCCTTCTGGGATTTCTATAACTTGTATGTTGGAATGTTTCATAAAGTCCCATAATTCTGACAGTGAGCGTTCTGCTTTCTTTCTCTTCTTTTCTGCCTCTTTAACTATCTGAGTTATCTCAAGAACTTTGTCCCTTACCTCCGAAATTTTTTCTTCTGCATGGTCTAACCTGTTGCTGATACTTTCCATTGCATCTTTAAGTTCCCTAATTGACTGCTTCAGTTCCTTCAGCTCTGCTATATCCTTTTTATATTCTTCATGTTGTTCATCTCTTATTTGATTCTGTTTTTGGATTTCCTTTTGGTTATTTTCCACTTTACTAGTAGTTTCCTTCATTGTTTCCATCATTTCTTTCATTGTTTTCATCATGTGTATTCTAAATTCCCTTTCTGTCATTCCTAACATTTCTTTATAGGGGGAATCCTCTGCAGTAGCTACCTCATGGTCCCTCGGAGGGGTTGCTCTGGACTGGTCCTTCATGTTGCCTGGAGTTTTCTGCTCATTTTTCCTCATGAGTGATTTCTTTTATCTGTTTCCTTGCCCTAATTTTCCTTTCACTTCCTCTTGCTCTTTAAGTTCCCATGCCTGTGGACTAAGGTTTTGACGAGTTCTTTTGGTATAAGACCAGAAGGATGAGAAGGTTGAAGAGCAAGAAGGGACAAAAGAAAGAAAGAATGAAAAGAAAATAGAGAAAGGAGAGGTGGTAGGTAAAAGGGAATGTTGACAAAAAGAAGAGAGGCACAGAAAGAGGGAGACAGAGCAATATGGGTATACAGTAGGGCATTTTGACACAATCTTTAAAAACCCCCTACCTCTGGGGGTGCCCGGTTGGGTGGTTCCCTTGAGGTCAGCAGCTCTTTGCTAACCTGATGTGACACAGTACCCCACCTCCACCAAATAGAGAGGAAAGACAAAAATGCTATAAATCAAAACAAAACAAGCAAGCAGAAAACTTTACGGGATAAAATTGGGTGAAAAACCAAATAATAGGAGTAGAAACACTAGCAAAATTGAAGTTGTAATTATTGAAAAAGGCAGCAATGGGAAATTGCATTTAAACTAGAAAAATGGAGAAAGAAAAGTAAGAAAAAAAAAGAAAAGAAAAAATTTGTATAGAAAAGGTTGAAATTAAAAAAACAACAACAAAATAAACAAAAAACAAACAACAACAACAAAAAAAAAAGTAGTATTCATCTTGTTAAATATTGTCTGGGCAACAGGTGGTCTTCTGGGGTATGAGATGTTAATCACAACAACAACAAAATAAACAAACAAACAAACAAAACAACAACAACAAAAAAACCCAAAACAAAGCAGTATTCATCTTGTTGAATATTGTCTGGGCAACATGTGGTCTTCTGGGGTATGAGATGTTAATTACAACGCTGATACGACTGGGGGCCTCCATTGAGTTCTCAAAACCCACAGGGTGGACACCCTAAATCTCTCTTCAGCCCTCTTAAAAGGCACCTTAAACTTCTGAAGTTGGCTAAGCAGAAGCTTTTCCAGGAAAGTGCTTGTCGCTGGGATCAATGCTGAAGTGTGTATCCACTTACCCAGTGTGCCAAAACCAGTCTCATTCTGCCCCTGAGGGTTAAGGCTGTAAAGCAGCTCAGTCCCCGCATTTAGGCTGCTCAGTCACTAGGTTACCAGCTCCCGCCCGGATCCTTGCTTTGCAACCCTGAGGGCGGAACTTGGTCAGGCAGTTCTCTCACAATGGCTCCCTGCGGCCCACAGCCAAATACTATTAGCTCTGTCTGGCTCAGCGTCTCAGTCTGGAGCCCTAGACAATGCTCAAAGCTCTCCGCACTCCTGCTCAAGCTCTTCCCAAGGCAGTTCAACTGAGTGCCAAGTCCAAAAACACCGAAACAGTTCATAGGTAAAGCCTTTCCTGTTTGCAGTCTCGCTGCTGCTATACTTATAGCTGCTGGCAGAATTAGACGAATCAAACACATGCGACCACTTGCCAGTTTTTCACTGTTTTTGTCCTCCTCTTGGGATCCAGAAGTCTCTCGCTGACTCCCTGTATCCTCAAAGGGATGATTATGGGCAGATCCCACCAGCCAGAGATGCCTGGAGTCTTATCTCCCCAGACTCACGGTGCCCAGTTGCAGAGAAGCTGTTACTCGTCCGCCATCTTGCTCTCTCCTACTCACATGTTTTCAACTAAGAATTTTCTAGCTTTAGCTTTTCCATTTAGGTTTTTGATCCATTTTGAGTTAATTTTTGTGTAGGGAATAGGAATGGGTCCAGCTTTACTCTCTTACATTTGATTATTTAATTGTTCCAGAACCATTTGTTGAAATGACTATTCTTTTCCTCATTGAATTATCTCAGTACCCTGTTGAAATCAATTGACTATAAACTGTTTATTTATGGATTCTCAAGTCTGGTGCATTAATGAACATCTCTCTCTGTGTATGGTATAACTCATACAGTATCATACTATACTACTACAGTTCTATAGTAAGTTTTGAAATTGGGAGGTGTGACAAACTATTTAATTTTCAAGATTGTTTTGGTTAGTCTGGTCCCTTGAATTTCCATATGAAATTGGAAACTTATGTTTATAAAATTTTGTTAGATAATTTCAGAAATGTCAAATTTTGCAAAATGATGGCAGGTAGGATTTTAATGGGGATTGTGTTCAATCTGTAGATCAATTTATAGAGTATTTCCATCTTAACAATGTAAAATCTTCTAATACATGAACATGGGATGGCATTCTATCTATTTAGGTCTTCTTTAATTTCTTTCAGCAAAGTTTTGTGTCTCTAAGAGTATAAGTTTTGCATTTATTTTGTGTTTTCCTAAGTATTTATACTTTTGGTGTTGTTATGAATGGAATTGTTTTTTTCATCTCATTTTCAGATTATTCATTGCCAGTGTATAGAAATATACTTTTTATATCAATCTTGTACCCTACAACATTGCTGCACTCAATTAATTAGATTAGAATTAGTTCTAATAGATTTTTAGTGGATGCCTCAGGATTTTATATATATATATATATATATAGTCATATTATCTGCAAATAGAGATAGATTTATTTATTCAAGATAGAATTCTGGGTGCCTAGTTCAGAACATTTTAATTTCATCAGAAAGGTCCTGATACAAGTTTTGTGATTGACCTGGAAAAATACTAAAGCAATTATTGTTCTTAATTTACTGATCCAAATTTCAAAGAGTAGGTGTTTGAAACAGACTTGAATTTAAATCTGACATTGCTGAGAAATTCTTTCAATAGCTGTGTTAGTTTGTTAGAGCTGTCATAACAAAATAGCACAGGATGGTGGCTTAAACAATAGAAATTTATTTTCTAACAGTTCTGGAGAAGTCCTAATCAAAATATCAGTAGGTTTGGTTTTCTCCGAGGCCCCTTTCCTTGGCTTGTAGACGGCTACCTTCTTGCCGTGTCCTGATATGGTCTTTCCTCTGTGTGTGCACAACCTGGGTGTCACTCTGAACATCCAAATTTCCTCTTCTTATAAGGACACCAGTCAGATTGGAGGTCCAGTCTCCAAATACAGTCACATTCTCAAGTAGTGGTGGTTAGGAATTTTACATGAGTATTTGGGGCAGGAGAACGCAATTAGCCCTTAGTGATAGCCTTTATGGTTTTCCTCTGAGAGACCTAATCTCTGGTTAGTTGCAACTAGTAAAGCCAGAATTTGTTAAACCCATTCATCATGACTACCAAATGATAGTGACCTGCATCCAGAATCAAAAGGCACTGTCCATCCTTCCTGAGCTAAAGGATTTTCATGTGTGATTTTGCATATTCATCAAGCTCATTTTAATCAGGGTCTGCACTAATGCCATGTGAGGAAGGGTCAATGACCAGCCATCAGACTCAGGCAGGCACATTTAGAATTTAGATTTACACTGCACACTTGAAAAACCAAAGTTAAAGTCATTCCAGACCCTGCTGTGTGTGGAGTCCTTCTAGGAAGTGAATTTTAAAGTTCTGAAATGCCTCTGGGCGCGGTGGCTCACGCCTATAATCCCAGTACTCTGAGAGGCTGAGGTGGGTGGATTTCCTGAGCTCAGGAGCTTGATACCAGCCTGAGAAAGAGCAAGACTCTGTTTCTAAAAATAGCCGTGTGCTGTAGCTGGCCCTGTTGTCCCAGCAATTGTGAGGCTGAGGCAAGAGTATCACTCAAGCCCAAGAGTTTGACATTTCTGTGAGCTATGACGCCATGGCATTCTATCCAGGGTAACAAAGTGAGACTTTGTCTCAAAAAAAGAAAAAACTTATGAAATGCAGAATCTCTAATTTTGCTCTCTGTTGAGCTAAGGGCCAGTTTTGGAAGCTACTTCTTGGCCTGTAGCTCTTGCAATAGCCAAAAGCAAAATGCTGTTGATCTCAATTGGTTATATTGTCCCCACTGAGGCATCATCCCTACTCAGCTGGTAGACTTTTCTTGTCTTTCCTCTGTTCCTTTTTTCAGCCTTTATTTTTAACTCTCTTGGCCTCTGAGTGTTTTTATTGACATCTGGCCACAAGCCCTTTTAGGAAGCAGGCAGCTATAAATCACCCATGGGGAAGTCAACAAAAGCCACTTCCATCCAGTTACACTGATTTGCCCCCAGATAACCAGGATCCTGCAGGCTCGGTATTTTGGCCCATCTGGGTGTCTGCAAAGAGGGTGAAAAGTAGTGGAGGCTCTGCCTTCTGAAAGAGGGGGTAGGCTGCCAGCTCCCAGAGGCTCTATGAAGGGATGTGCTTTGGCCTCCACTCATGGGTTTGTCTTCAGGCCTCAGGGGAGAGTTCAGTGTTTCCATTTCATCCAATTCAGAGTTTTCCACATCAGTGGCATTTTCTTATCTTCTGAGGATTTACTTCAGGGCTAAAGCTTCTTTTTTAAGCCTCAAGAAAGGGCAATGGGAATGAATTGCTGTGTCTGCTGGCCAGGGCACAGAGTATGTTACCATAGCACAGAGGTGTGGAAGAGGGAAGTATCTCCAGGAGGATGTCTGTTGTCAACCTCCTGTTTTTGGTCACTGTGAGTTGGCCATCCTTTAGGCCAGAGCTCCAGGGATCCAAAATTCTGAAAGTTGTTGTACTGAAGCTGAAAGCTAGGCATAGAGGGGGTGTGACTGGCCCAGGGTCACAGAGTGGTTTCATAACCAGGTCACAAAGAAATGGTCTCCTTGCTTTGAAATCTTAGTTCTCATCCCCAAAGGAGTTTTGCTCAGGAAATGCGAATTTGTGGATAATGGAAACTAAACAAAATGTAAATCCGCAGAGAAAAAATATCAACAGGAAATTTGTTTATTAACAATGGGAATACCAAATTGCCCACCGTAAGGACATAGGGGTCACTGGATCATTTAGACCACCCCACTAAAACGCTCTTGTTTAAGGGGAGTAGAGTATACTAACCTTTGCAAGGACTATTTCCTAAAAGGGTTTTTTTCTCCCTTCTCCATCAGGGAAAATATTTTACCAGCAAGACCCAGTGTGCTGGGTTGGGGGCAGGAAGCAGTGAGACTGTGGTGCAGAGGTCAGTGCCTTTCCTGCTCCAGAAGGGAGAGTCAGGGACAGAACCAGGGCTGCTCGGCACACCTTGGATCTCATGAATGCCTCATTTTAATTCCCAAGTGTCCGTGGTTTTCCCAAGATGTGCATCTTTATTACCTTCGCCCCACCCTCCAGGAAGAGTTGCCCTATCTGCCCTCAGGGACTTTCAGGAGAGGTGCACATTTAAACTGGGTTAAAGAATTATTCCCTTCAGTTTAACCTATACCAAACCCTCACTATCTGTTGAGTGTTAGAGATCAAATAATGGTAAAGACCGGAGTTTGAAGGATGGATAGGAGTCTGCCTTGCAGATCCTTGACTCACTGTCAGCCAAATGGGGGAAATCAACCTGAAAACAAATAATTGAAATTATGTTAGAACAGGGTTGGCAAACTTTTCTGAAAAAAATAAGAAGACGGAAATATTTTGGCTTTACGGGTCAGACAATATTTACCTCAACTACTCTATTTTCCTTGTAGCATGAAAATAGCCACAAGCCAATAAATGAGTGGTTGTGACTGTACTTCAATAAAAAGTTACTTGTAAAAAAGGTCAGTGGGTCAGCTCTGCATAATAATGCAGGAATAATAATCACCATCATAATAAAAGCTATCATTTTGATGTTACTCTCTGCTAGACCCTATACTAGGCACTGTGTATGTAACTTACATTATTATTGTATGCTTTAGAACAATTTGTGAGGAAAGTGAGATTCAAGACCCAAAGTCACAGAGCCATGAAGTGGCAAATACATACACACAAGGTTAATGTCTGTGTTCCCAATTAAACAATTTAAAATGGTAAAAGGAAATGGGGCAGGAGGGGTTAATTTGCTCGTGCTCACGAGGTGGCTTGTGGAGGAGTAGGGTCTCCTGGGGAGGCCCATGGGGGAGATGGCCTTTTAGGCAAAGGGTGTAGCACTGAGATTTGATAGCACATAGAATAGTCTGGAGCCTGAGACATTAGTGTGAGGCTAGGGTGTGGGATACCTTGGTGCTAGTGGCTGGAGATAAACTAAGGAACAGAAAGAGTCTTGCATGCACGCCCAGGAACTCGGATTTTATCTGTGGACAAAGAGTGGTGCTGCATTAGATTCCCCAAGGGGTTGTTAGCCATACAGATCCCAAGGCTCCATGCCCAGATATTCGGATTCAGTAGATCTGGGAAGGACCCAGGAATATGCATTTTCTCAAGCACCTCAGAAGATTCTAGTAAACAGCCAAATTTTGGAGTTAGTGCGCAGAGAGCTACTGAATTTTTTTTTTTTTTTTTTTTTTTATAGACAGAGTCTCACGTTGTTGCCCTCGGTAGAGTGCCATGGCGTCACAGCTCATAGCAACCTCCAGCTCTTGGGCTTAGGTGATTCTCTTGCCTCAGCCTCCCGAGTAGCTGGAACTACAGGTGCCTGCCACAACGCTCGGCTATTTTTTTGTTACAGTTTGGCCAGGGCCAGGTTTGAACCCTCCACCCTCACTATAAGGGGCCAGTGCCCTACTCACTGAGCCACAGGTGCTGCCCAGCTACTGAAATATTTTAATCAAGGGTGAAATATGGCCACTGGTATGTTTTAGAAAGGCCACTTGAACTTTGTACCTGCTGAAGCGTCTTCTGCTCAGGCCCTACCACCAGAGCTTTTTCTTTCTTTCTTCCTTTTCTTTCCTCTCCTCTCCTTCCCTTTCCTTTCCTTTTTTAAACTGGAGACAGGATTTCACTCTGTTGCCCAGGCTAGAGTGCAGTGGTACCATCAAAGCTCACAGCAACGTCCAACTCCTGGGTTCAAGTGATTCTACCCTGCTTCAGCCTCCTGAGTAGCTGGGACTATAGGCACCCACCACCACGCCCAGCTAATTTTTCTATTATTATTGTTTTTTGTTTTTTGTTTTTTTTTTTTGTATAGAGAAGGGGTCTCTTAGGCTGAATGCAGTGTCTTATGCCTGTAATCTTAGCCTTCTGGGAGGTTGCGGTGGGAGGATTTCTTGGGACCTGGAGTTTGAGACCAGCCTGAGCAAGAGCAAAACCCCTGTCTCAAAATAAATAAAAATTCACAAAGACAAGAATGGCTCAGCTTAACCTCTGGGAGGAACTCTGTGCTGTTTATAAAACGGTTAACTTAAGTAGAGATATTACACATACAACAAACTGCAGTTTAATAGGCAGAACATATGTAAATCTGATTGCTAAGCATGAATATCTTTTCTGAATTGGAGCAGCCCTAGCCAGCAAAACCTCTTCCAGTTCTGTGTCAACGTTTCTTTTCTGGTGGTGGTTATTGTTTCCACTGATGCTATTTGGCTCTGGATTGCCCTAGAAGTGTCATCATGATGTGTTGATTAGAATCCTGGGCTGGGAGTCAGACTACCCTGAGCTCAAACCCTGTTTACATTTCTTAGCATTTGTGATGCCTGGAATATTTTAAATTACATCACCTTCTAAGCTTCAGTGTTCTCACCTATGAAAAGGGAGTCGTAGTACCAGGCAGGACTGTTGTAAGGATGGGTAAGATAAAGGATATAAAGAATCAAGTAGAGGGCCTGGTGCAATAAACATCCCGTTGATGCCTCAGTTCTCTCCTGCTGATGCCTCAGAATCACTCCCAGACCTTCCCACCTTTCCACTGTGGAAAAATAACTCCTCCAAAGAGAAATTCTCTCTGGTGACTTCCTGCCTCATACCATTAGCAGCCACAGTGGACACACCCATTCAAATAGCAGTACCCTGAAATACAAGTGCCTGCAGCCACCAAATCTTGCTTTTGGAAGAGCCTTTCCTAAGCTCCTTCCCTCTCCTCCCCTCCCGGCTCCCACCCGCTCCAGCCATTTCCCACCACTGTTCACCATAGTCTGTTCTCAACTTGTGCCTAAGACTCAACTTCTGCAGCTATTGGCAGAGATCTGGATAACCAAGGGACTGCTCACTTTGACTTTAACGCATGGCTTCTTGTGCACACAGCCACTGTCCTACAGTGCAGCTAATTCCATTGGTGAAAAACAGACCCTGGAGAGATCGACAGCTGTACCCATCCCGCCACTGGCCTCTGGGTCGGGTATGAGCTTCCTTCTTATCTTGCTCATGAGAGACCTCACCCCTTTTGCTAGGGTCCCAGGCAAAAGGCCACAAGCCTATTCTCACGGCCACTCGTTGCCCAGGTCTTGGTGTCTGCTCTTTTGGGGAGTTGGGGGGAGTCAGAGCCCACCTGACTCCAAGGTGAGGGATAGGTGGAGTAGTCACCTCCAGAAGCAAAAATGTTTGAAAATCACTTGAAGGTTGAAATTTGACTCAATAAACATGTCTTGATGTCCACTAGGCCATCTTTTAGGCAGGAACATGGAGGCTGATCAAAACGAGTCCCTCCTCTGAAGTTGAAGAGTTTAGATGCACGTGTACATGTGTGTGAGACTGAGTGAGTGTGTGTGTGTACTAGGGGGAAGGGAGGAGCTGGTGTCCTGACAGGTTGGGGAGTTCAGTGGTTTGGGCTGAGGTTTCTGGCCGGGTGCTGAGCCCATCAGTGGTGGCAGGGAATGCAGAGGGAGGAGCAGGCTCTGAGGAAAGGGGCCTGATGATACATTTAGAGAATAACTTAGGGCAAGGGCGTCAGCTCTAAATCTGTGTTTCACAGATCAGCCCCCCAGGTAACCAGCAGAGCAGAGAGGCCAGGGAAGTCTTTCATACTACGAAAGACCCTGCTCAGCCAGCTTTACACAGGCTAGGCTATTCCAGCTAGAACTCTATTGCAAGGACCAAAAAAAGCCAACACAAGTGAGCTTAAGAAAAAGGGGTATTTATTGATTCTCAAAAGAGAAAAGGCAGGGATATCAGGCATGGCTTGGTCAGGGCCTTCCAGGATAGCCTCAGGACCCAGTTTCTGGCTGTGCTGTGTTTCACATGGATCCTATCCTTAGACAAGTTCTTCTTCACCCTTGCAAGAGGGATTCTGTTACCCTTCTGAAATTCAAGGTCAACAGTTAAGAGTAAGGCTCTTTTTCCAGGGATAGCCAACAAAGTCCTGTTGTGTTTCACTGGCCCTAGCCAGGTCACGTGCCCATCACTCCGGCCCGTCACTGTGATCAAGGGGATGTGATGCAAAGATGCACAAAGGCTGCCTTCAGCTCTGGGGGTGCCAGCTAGGCCCCTTAGCTTCTGATCATATGCCTGCTGTTAGTAGGCACCAGGAACTTGAACACAGGGGCCAGAAAGCAGGGTGCAGGCTGGCAACTTCACTTAGCCCTGTCCTGTAGAGACGGGAAACTGAGGCTGGTGTGGTGCAGAAACTCATTTCCACCGAGGTGCTGGCATCACAGCCTGCTGTCCACTGCCCTGGAGGGCCCTGTCCCAACCCTTCCTTTGTCTGTCTGAAGCACATGTTGGACCAGGCTCTGCCCTGCTATGTGTCTCTCCCAGCGTGTCTCTCCTTGCCATTCCTCTCCCTCACTTTCCCCCATCCCTTCCCAGTTTTGTTCTGGGAAGTGGCCACCAGTGTCCACATGTAGGAACTGCTTTGGGAATGTCAGAAAGAAATGGTGGCCTCTGGCCTCGGTGGCGCCTGCCTAAGCCATTCACTCATTCAGCAAATGCTTTGCGAGCGCCTCCTGTGTGTCAGGCACTGTGCTGTTGCCAGCCTGCACCCTGCTTTCTGGCACACAGGTTATTGGGCTGGCTTCTCCACAGCTTCTGAGAACTGGGATTCCCAGAGTGGGTAAGAACCGGGCAGGGTGGGGGGTGCCCCATCCCAGCGGGGAAGCGCTCTTTTCTTTGTCTTAGAAAAGATGATCACAATCACAGCTGCTTCCCATCTACCCCAGGGGATGTGTGAGAAGCACTGCCTGTTCCCGGGAGAGGGGATGCGCCTCAGCTGGGGTTGTCCTCCTTGTGGGCTATGCAGGCCCCGAGGTAAGGCTGGGATCTAGAACAATCAAGGCTCCCCTCAGGAAACATCTAACACTTTTGTTCTGTTTCTGCTGAGGTTGGAGAAAAGCAGGAATGAGCTCTCTCTAGGGAAGGGCTGAAGATGCCATTTTGGACACAGGAGACCCAGTTTTTAATCTTGACTTTGTTTCCTGAAGGTGTGACCCAAAGCAAGTCATTCTGCCTCAGTTTCCTCATCTGTAAAATGTGGATATAATACCCTTCTCACAGAGCTGAATTGGCTTGAAAGCTAAAATACCTCTACCGTGCTGGGTGTAGTGGGCCATGGGGAAGGCGAGGATTGACTCCGGGAGGCCTCGTTTTCCAAAGGAGGGATCCACCAGGTGTAGAGAAACTGCTCTGGACCTAAGTTACGTTCCCAGAGTTGGGGCACAAAAGTTAGCTCTCTGCCCTCAGGCTTGGCAGATGGGATTAATTTACTGGAAACAGGAACCACTGCATGGCAGAGGGGACAGCCACATGGATGCTGTCATAGATCAGAGAGAGCACAGTGTCCAGGAGAGGTCAGTGAAGCCTTCCTGGAAGGAGCAAGCTTGGAGGATACACCCCAGAGCCCTGGGGCCAAGCACAGTGCCTGACACATAGGAGGCGCTCGCAAAGCATTTGCTGAATGAGTGAATGGCTTAGGTAGGCACCACCGAGGCCAGAGGCCACCATTTCTTTCTGACGTTCCCAAAGCAGTTCCTACATGTGGACCCTGGTGGCCACTTCCCAGAACAAAACTGGGAAGGGATGGGGGAAAGTGAGGGAGAGGAATGGCAAGGACAGACACACTGGGAACTAGGTGTTTCCTTCCTTCCTTCCTTCCTTCCTTCCTTCCTTCCTTCCTTCCTTCCTTCCTTCCTTCTCCCTCCCTCCTTCTCTCCCTCCCCCCTCCCTTCCTTCCTTCCTTCCTCCCTCCCTCCCTCCCTCCCTTCCTTCCTTCCTTCTCCCTCCCTCCTTCTCTCCCTCCCCCCTCCCTTCCTTGTTGGGGGTGTTGCTGAGTCAATGAAGTTTTGTTTTTATTTGGAAACAATCTGAAGAGCCCAAGGCCACGGTGTGCTGCTCCCAGCTCCTGGCAGTCTGGACGGCCCCTAACAGCGCTCATGGCCTGGGCAAAACACTGGCTTGCTTTTTTCCATTCTTGTCACCAAAAGGGCATCTTCAGGTGCAGAGGCCAGGAGATCCAAGGAGGAGGCTGTTGGCTTAGATCTAGCCTGCCCACACATGCTTCTGAAAGCGTCTCTGTGAGCAGTGTGGGCAGGACTGGCTCTTGCTGGGGTCCCATCTAGGCCTGCTAAGCTTGTGCAATGCCTCTGGCTTCCTCCCTGGAATAAGGGACAACAGTTCCCAGAGGCCTGCCTCACAGGAGTGGACGATCCCAGGTGCTGGATTTCCAGGGCCCCTAATATCAGAGTCTGTCCCCTTTTCAGAGCAGGAGTTGGGCCATGTGTCCAGGTGTCTGGGCTTGGGTTTAGAGGCCACGGCCACTTTGCAAACTCCTATAGCTCTGCTGTGTTAGGAAGAAGATGGTTCCTGGGGTAGCATGACACACATGCTAGGTGCTGCCTCACTTGAACACACACCAGCAGCTGTTAGGGTGGCTTTAGCTAGCTTTCCAAGTGGAGCTGGAAGGGCCAATATGGTTAGTTAAAACTGGAAGTTCTTTGATAAGTGAATTCTGAAAGTCACTTTGTAAAGTACTCTGGGACGACAGAACAGAGGGTAGAAGGCGTCAGAGGACGAGGTCCTGCTCCCTGTTAGATTTTAGCTGGTAAAATCCTATGGAGAAATTTGCACATCTGTGTGGCAGGGAAGACAGAAAATCCAGTTACCTCATCAAGGGAAAAACTCAGCCATTCACCTGCGGAAGCTCAAAGGCAATGCCGGTGCAAAGCCATCTACCTGCGTACATGGCAGCCCAGGAGACGTGTGTTCATGTCACTCCAGTAAGAAGAAATCAGAGGAGCCTGCTCAGAGTTAACTGGAGAACTAGTCACACTTCACACCCCCTGGAGATTTACGCCTCTGTTAGTTTATAGAAACGTCTCCTATTTCTTAGCGGTACCGAGTGGCAAAAGGCTGAGAATCTGGTCCGGTAAACAAATGATCACAAAACAGAATGACAGAGCCACAAAGAAGAGAGAACAAAAGACCGCGGTGCCCAGAAGAGAAGTGCCCGAGGGGGTTCCTGGTGGAAGTGATACTTGAAGTGAGTATTAAAGGACAAGCCAGAGTTGGCCAGGACATTCTCAGCAAGACACTCCACAGAAAGGCTCAGAGCCTCAACTAGCACGTGCGGAAAGTAAGACCTCTGGGGCCTGCAGAAAGCGAGACCAGCAGAGATAAACTGTTCACATGAGATGATCTTTCAGGACACCAGAGAGACTATCTTCTATTAATATTTTTCCCTTTAACAATTCCTGATTTAGGCTGCAAGTAAGTCAAGATCATTGTAGACAAATGAAAACATATAGATATAAATATTTAAAATGTGTTCAATTGGGTTTATTCATAATTCTACTTGAAGATAACCACTTTTAACATTTGAGTTTTAAACTTCTGGTCTTCCCTCTCCCCCAACCCCCATGAATAGATAAAGCTATATGTTTATCTACATACATTTCATATACGATGTACGTACGTAAAAATGTACGTGATTTTTATATAAAAGTAGCATCATGCCAACTGGTACCCCCACCTTACTCAATATATTGTGAACAGCTATGTCTAAAGCATTAACTCTTTACTTTATTTTATTTTTTTTTGCAGTTTTTGGCCGGGGCTGGGTTTAAACCCTCCCCCTCCGGCATATGGGGCCGGCGCCCTATTCCTTTGAGCCACAGGCACCGCCCTAAAGCATTAACTGTTTATGCATTTTAACCATTTTGGATGGAAGTGCTTGAATATGGAACCTACTGTCCTGTCTTTTCCAAGCAGCCAGCATTGGAGTTTTGCTTCATTCATGCCTAACAGTTTTTGTGGGGTTCAGGGACCCAGGCATGAGCTTGATGACTAGGAAGGCGTAAGAAAGCAGCTGCCTGGGGCGAGTGCGCCCCACGGCTGTGCCCGTGTCCCTGTGGCTGGCTTGTATTTGCTCTGGAGAGTGTTGCTGCTTCTTTAATTGTAGTCAGTTGCTCCTTCTTGCTGCTTTTCATCTGCTGTGGGCTGGAAAACCAGAACACCCAACCGTGAAGTGCATGGCAAGGACAGTCCCTAGGTCATAGTCCTCTGTTGCACGAAGCACAGGTGACTTGTCTTAACAAAATATGCTCTTTTCTCACAGATGAGTCAGGGAAAGCTTCTTAAGTGTCCACAATGTGCCGGATATTTTGTGAGACGCATCTGAGCCCTGTTTTACCAAGGGTGGACTGAGCCCAGATAAGTTGATTGTTCAAAGGTCCAGTGGGCTGTAAGGGGCAGAGGGGGGGCGGAACTGGCCCATTTCAGTCCCAAATCGCTGCTGCTCTGGCAGTACCACATCTCATGCTTGCTGTGCTTTCTAGCCTGGTTTGGATTGGTGATGTTTCCATGGCCATCGGATTGGTGAGATGCTTTTGCATGGAGTAGGGCTCGGCTTCCCATGAAAGAATGAGACAGGCCTAGGCAAAGGGATGTTTCCCCAGTCACCTCCTCCAGGGCCCAGACACCAGCGAGAGACCCACAATCTCAAAGTACCCAGAGGACAGGGCTGCGTGGGCAGGATGGGGAATCATCTGGACAGAGACTGGACAGGGCTCAGTCTCTGGGGAGGGTCAGTCTTTGCTTAACTCACTGGTTAAGCACATGGTGTTCATACATATTTGGCACTGTTTATTAGGCTTATTTTGAATTAGATTCATTAGCAAATAAGGCCTGGAGGAACACATCTCCAGGTATAAATCAGAGGTGGCACCTGTAGAATGAATCTGCCCAAACAGACCTCTGTTTCTTTGGCCTTCAGAGCGTTTCTCTGAGTTTATGAATTAGCTTTAACATTTATAAATTGGGGTTCTGGCTTTTCTTGAAAAATTGGGAGATCTGGCCAAGAAAGAGTGGTATTTCTTTAAGACCACAGAAATGATTAGTAACTTGCCAGGTTCAACATAACCTGTATCCTGTGGCCCACTGTAGTCCCCATCACTCCATGGTGGCTCTGTCATTTATCTTACCTGACTGGCCCCCAAAGGACTTGAGTTTGCTACCTCTGCATGCATCCTGATTTCAGTGAAAGCAGAGATTTCTTATCTGCCTATTAGAGAGAGGGTGCCATTCATTAAGTAATTCAATAAACATTCAGTATGTGGCTATTCTGTGTTTGGCCCTATATTGAGTGCAGTTCATAAAAATATGAATATTTATAAAAATTCATAAAAATATGAATAAGACAGAGTCCCTGCTCTTGAGGTTCTCAAATTCTAGTTGAGTTGAGGTCTGTGCAAAATACTCTTGGAAGAATAGGCCAGGGCCAGGTACCCCCCTCTCCCTAAGACATCAACATCCTAACCCTGGAACTTATGAATATGTTACCTTAAATGGCAAAAGGGCCTTTGAAGATATGATTAAACTGAGGATATTCAGATGAGGAAATTACCCTGGATTATCTGAGTGGGTCCAATGTAATCATGAGTCCTTATAAGAAGGAGGCAGGATGGTCAAAGGGGAGAAAGAAGCTAGTTGCTCTGTTGGCCTTGAAGATGGAGGAGGAGTCACCAGCCCAGGAATGGAGGCAGCACTAAAGCTGGAAATGCAAGGAAATGGATTCTCCCCTAGTGCCTCCGGAAGGAACACAGTCCTGCCTGCATTTGAATTATAGCCCACTGAGACTTAATTTTGAACTTCAACCTCTAGAACTGTAAGATGATAAATTTGTGTTGTTTTAAGCTACTGAGTGTGGTAATTTGCTACAGTAGCAATAGGAAACTATGGGAGTGGAGTAGCTTTTGAAGTGAAGAGAAGGAGGAATGGGTGTGTGAAGAAGGGGATGTTTGAACAGGGTCTTGAAGGATGAGTAGGAGTCCATAAGGTATAGGAAGGGGATAGAGGGCAGCCCAAATATAGGGAAAAGGATATGTGTGAAGGGCATAAAGAAGTAGGGCATGTTTGGAGGTTGGCTATTGGTCCACTGTGGTTAGGACATAAAGTGTATGGAGGTTGGAAGAAGGGACAAGGCCAGAGAGAGGGGCTGGGGGCTTGACTTAGAATGGGTCCCATGGAAAAGGGGAATCCTCAAGGGTTTTAATAAGGGGAAGGACAAACTGATTTATACTTTAAAGGACTACTCTGGCACCATTGTGAAAGTGCTTGAAGGGGCGAGACCAGTGAGTCTGATGCAGTGACTCAGGTCATATAGCAGCACCATGCAGGTGTGGCGGGGGTGGGAAGCCTGGAAGCCATCAATGGCATTTCTGAACCAGGATTGACAGGACCCAGTCTAATCGAATGTGTGTGTGTGTGTGTGTGTGTGTTTTGGGGGGGAGGGCAGATATGGAGGAGTCTTGAGGACTGTGGGTTTTTAGCGGGGGTGCCATCCTCCAGGGTACAGGAGAAATGTCTGGGAGGGAAAGAAACAATGGCTCTGTCAGGGACCTGGTGTGCATGAGGGGTCTTGCTACACTTGGGAGGAGGTATCCAAGGCAATTGGCAATTAGAGCTCCATGGCGATGCTATCATGGGGTGATTTAAAGTCATCTGCATTCTTTCTGTTTCCTGGCAGGAGCAAGTAGCAGGGGGCCTGGGACTAAAGGCTCAGTGATGTGCTGGTAAATGTTTAATAGCTGGCTTTCTGGTGGGGGGGGGGGGGAGGGAAGGGGAAAGGCCCTGATACATAGCATTTGGCAATTTCTGGGGTACAGATAGATACCCCCACTAGGACCAATTTCGAGCCACTAACTCGATATCGCTGACATCGGATTGAGAAGAGATGGGCAGTAGCACATCCTTATACAGTGTTCCCACTCCACGGAGACAACAGAAACCAATCACCTCAGTAACTAGGTCATAGTACAATATAGTATAATAATTAGAAAAGGCTACTTTATTTATCTCCTTTATGTTTAAGGTAATTTATTTAATGTTATAATTTAATTTTAATAGTGTCTGTGTTTAATGACCAGCTTGCAAAATTCCCAAAATTTTATGTTAGACTCTTGTGGGCTGTTACAAGCAGGCTCCTGCACACCACTGGAGAGACTTCTCCAAGGCACATGTTAGACGGGCCTAGAAACCCACCTGCTTCTCAGGCTCAGTGACTCCGGAGGTCACTCATGTGGGGAAGGCAGAGCCAAGACCATGGCCTAGGGTGCAGCTCCTAACCCCGCATTTCTTCCTGGGGGCCCCTCCGTGTCCTGCCCTTTAGGGGGTCTCACAGACCTGGCAATACCGTGTGGTCCTTGACCCCAGGATGATGACTCATGTCACCCTGAAGTGAGTGACTCAAAGGAGAGCTGCTGAGTGGCCTAGAACAAAGAGAACTAGGCAAGATTTATAGCTGCTAGGAGCTAAATGGGAAATTCAGGTATTTCTCTGCTATTCCCAGCTCCTTTGAACTGCCTCCGATTGAGCAATTGTGCATATTTCGAAGAAGAAAACATTTTTTTCAAGTGGACTTATTTTTAAAAAAAGGATTGCTGAAGTGAACAAGCTGGAAAGGAAACCTGGGGAGATGTTTTGGCTTATTCCCCCAGTATGGTCAAGGGAGGAGGCAGGAGGAGGGCAGAGGCAGGGAGCAGGGGGAGGCAAGGAGGTCCTGTCCTGGCTTGACCGTTTTTCAAGTCGTGCAGAAACTCAATCTCCAGCATTTCAGGGTTTCCTCGACCCTCTTCTTTCTCCAGAGTGGCATATAAGTTCCAGGAGGCTTCTAGAGTGCCCAAGAGTCAAGGCGAGGACAATGTGTGCTGCTCGCTGTCATGTCCTAGCTGGCATTTGGCCAAGTCCAGCACACCTCTGTCAGTCCTGGGCTGGTAGGTACCAGGAATCATCCTTCCTGATGAATCTTCAGGTCTGGCAATTCTCTGCTCCTGGGTGCACAGAAATTACTGTGCTGCCCCCCTCACCCCAAGGATATGAGAACTGCCACAAGGATGTCTAAGGGTCTTACCTATCTAGACATACCAAATAGCCATTTCCTCTCTTTGGGGTCTTCTTGCCAGCTTCTGCCTGGGAAACGGGGCCCCATACCTCTCTGTTCTGAGCTGAAGTTTCCCCACCTCCCCAGGGAGGCAGGCACAGTCCCCCTTCCGCCAGTAGCCAGCACATCACACTCAGCTTCCCCACCTCCCCTGCCTCTCCTTTGCTCTTTTACTAGTCTTGGAGAAGGGAAACCTGCTTTTGGTGCTGTTTGCTCCCAAATCTGTGTTCTGGGCCCTCGGTCCTTTCTATTTCTCCTTGAGACCTAGGATTCAGGGCAGGACTGCTTCTTCTTTACCTTCTGTGGTGACAGCCCTGCTCAGGTGGTGGTCAGCAGAGAACAGCCTTGCCATTTGCTTGAGGGGAGGGCAGTGGGGAAGGAGGTATGAGGGAAGTGAGGCACATGGGTGACTGTTCCCTGTACCTTGGCTGTTCCCTCCCTGCTCCCTGCCCAGTTGAGTGCCATGTACCCTCCTCCAGGGCTGGCCTGGCCTCTCTTCGGGACGTGGCCTGGCATGGTCTGAGCCGGTGCTGACCCCCTCTCAGGGCACCTCCAGTCAATAAGGCCTGTGAGAGCTCATCAGGAGTGAGGAGCACGCCAGAGAAAACCGGGTCCTGAGAAGGTTCCCCACAGAGGTGCACATCCTGGGAGAGGTGGGGTGCTCAAGGCAGCCTCCTTAAATCAGATGAGGTCACCACCCTGTGCTTCCAGCCCCTGGACTACAGGGCTGTGTTGAGAGGGCAAAGCTGGGGGTGGCGAGGGCCTTCTTCTTCCTCCTCCCTTTTGGTTGCTCACAGGCTCTTTGGCCACATCTCTGTTCTTCCCCACCATCCCTCCTTCCCTGCTTTCTCCTTCAACCTAAATCTGCTTTTTTTTTTTTTTTTTTGGTAGAGAAAGTGTCACTTTATCACCCTCAGTAGAGCTCTGTGGCATCAACACAGCTCACAGCAACCTCCAACTCCTGGGCTTAGGCGATTCTCTTGCCTTAACCTCCCGAGTGGCTGGGACTACAGGTGCCCGCCACAATGCCCGGCTATTTTTTTGTTGCAATTTGGTTGGGGCCGGGTTTGAACCCACCACCCTTAGTATATGGGGCCAGCACCCTACCCACTGAGCCACAGGCACCACCCTAAATCCAATTTCAGGAGAGAATCCTGGGCCCCCATGACAGGCTGGGTATGACTGTGCCACTTCAGTCATCCATTCAGACTCTTGTCTGGTACAGCCCAAGCACCTGCTTGGCCAGACACTGCAGCTGGGCCTCTTTCAGCAGAGACTCCATACTGGTTTCCTCTCACTGGTAAAATGAAAACCTCTGTTCTTTGGGAGTTATCATCAGCACAGAGATAGTGGAAAGAATTGGGGTTTTGAAACCACATAGACCTGGAACTGCCCATAACACAGACCCAGGACTGACCACAGCACAGACCTGGGACTGACTGCAGCACAGATCTGGGACTGACCATAGCATAGACCTGGGACTGACCACAGCATAGACCTGGGACTGTCCCCAGCACATACATGGAATTGATGACAGCACAGTTCCCGGGGCAACCACAGTATAGATCAGGAATGAGTGTTCTTTACTAGTAAGAGATAAATTTGGGAACTCTGAGCAACCTAGAATGAACACCAGACTGTCTGGACCTTGGCTTGGTTTTGTTGCTTCCATGGCTAAGAGAACTCAGTGGCCAATTTGGAGAATGGTAAAGGAACTTGCTCAGTATGTGCCAGCGCTTTGCAGGTATTTTCTGATTTAATCCATATAGTAGCCCTAAAAGCTAGGCACTACATATTACCTCCACTTTACAAACGAGAAAACTGAGAACAAGGAAATTAAACTGAGAACAGGAAATTATGCAAGGGAGGGGCATAAGGAGAATTATAACCCAATCTGTCAAGATCCTAAGCCCCTCACCACATTCCAAGGTTAGAAAGCAGGGTGGGGCTCTCCCAAGGTAGAGCCTCCCTCCAGCTCACCTGTGGAGGTGCAAAACCCATCTCTGCAGCTGGCCAGGCCCAGGGACTGCCAGGGGCACCTGTCAGAACTTTCAGCTGATCCCTGATGCCTGAGAAGATTTTTCGAGTCTGTCTAGGATAGCCCTAGTGTGAGTGCAGGCGAGGCTGTACCTCTCTCTCCCACGACAGTGAGTGATCAAAAGAAAGAAGATAAGGAGGACGCATGCGTTCACAGCAGACACACTTCCTTATACTTTATTATAAGCAATGTCTTCAAACTAAGAAGCCAGAGAGTGCTGTGTTCTGGGGCCTTCTTTGACTCTGCCCCTCACTTACAGGTGTGGCCTTGATCAAGTGCCTGCCCCTGTCTGGACCTCAATTCTCTATCTGCAAAAAGGAGAGCAGGGACCAGGACTGGCCAGTCTCCAGGGCACCCCCAGCCCCTTCTGGATTTGCAGAGGGACAAAGAGGGATCCGTGTGCAGTCACCCCAGACAATCCCCTCCATCAAGTTCTCCATCTAGAGATAGACCAGTGGTATTAATAGCAACCTAATCTCTCCCACATTCTTTGTGTTGCTAAAATGAAAGCAAAAATTCAAAGCTGGAAGAACAAAAAAACTCCCTTCTGAGAATACTGAGTCACTTCAGAGAGGTCAGTGGAGGCTGAGTTAACCCATTTTTTCCCAGAAGGGCCTCTTGGCTCTTCCCTTGACACCCAATAACAGAAAGAATCTGAGAGCTACTCAACTTACAGCCTGTGTTCCCGGGATGTTATGGTTTCAGAGAGGGGTTTGGTCTCTCCTGGGAGGTTGCAAGGCTGTGGGAGAGGCATCTCTGTGGTCACTGTGGGAGACCACTGCCTGCCAAGGGTGCCACCCTCAAGCTGGAGAGTCAGACCCATATACAAGGAACTCCTAGCACTGCCATTCATAGGCCATGTGACTTTGGGCAAGTCTTTGGGCCTCCATGACCTCATCTATAAAATAGGACTATTTATAACTTTAATAAAAATGGTATTACATGCCCCACCTTCCAGGGTTGCTGCGAGTATTGAGGGGATAGTCTCTGCAAAGGCCATTTCTAAACCCTGACTCTGCTCACGGGAATATAGCAGCCTTGGAGACATCAAGGCAGGGCGAGACTTGCAGTTCTCTACCTCCTGTGGCTCCAACCCTCCCCAAGGCTGGCCATGAGTGCAGAGCAGCCCCTCCAGCTGGCTGTGGTGCACAGGATGGAGGCGTCACAGCAGGCCTGTGCTTGTTACTCTGTCAAAGCCACCTCTTCTAGTCCCCTGCCCTGTCTCTGCAGCCCAGAGGGTCCCACAGCAGCTGTTCCAGGAGCCTGTGCTGTTGACCTAACAAGTGTGGGACTTCCTTGGGTGGATGATTCGATGGACAAACCAATGGCCAGTTGTGTGAACAGAAGAGTCTAAAGGGAGAGTGTGAATGGATGCACTGGCAGACCATGAAGGAGGGATGAATGAACAGATTTGCTGCACCACACAGCGGGGGCAGTGCATTCTCACGAGATCCCTGGCCTAACAACCTGCCTGTAGGTCCTGCTTCCTCCTCCCTGCCCTGCCATCATCCTTAGCCTCCCTGGGGTCACACACTCCAGTTCTCCCCTAAGACACCAGGGCCTCCATGCTAGGCTGGCAGTCCTCCTGGTAGAGAAGGCAGAACAGAAGAGGGGAAAGAGATGGGCCTTGGTGTTAGGCTAGCCTGGACGACAATCCTTGAACAGCCACTTACTAGCTGTGTGACCCTGAGCAATTTGCAGAAACTCTCTGAGCCCTAGTTCTTTAATATATTAAGTGATGATAATAAAAGCTAGTTATGGGGGTTAAAAGAGATAGTACTTGAATACTCACAGTAAGTGTCCTGCACTCAGTAGGAAACCTAGAAGTTATTTGATGAATGAAGGCATGAACAAAATAATATCAGTTTGCTTTCTTTCATGAGCAGGGGCATGTAAAATATTTAAATATGGTTAGGGACAATTGGATAGACATTCCAGCAGAGGCTCCTGGATAATTTGTATGAGGTGCACAGGTAACTGGACCCAGTCAAGTTGTTTCCCCTCTCTGGACCTTAATTTCCCTTCCTGTAAAATGGGCCAGGTGCTCCTTCAGCACTGGCTGGAGGCAGAAGCAGCAGAGTCAAGAGATTTGATTAGCTCTTGGCATTGACCCCCCAACCCTGTACTAACCAGGCTGGAGAAGCAGCAAAGAAGGGCCCTGAAAATGGGTTAAAGAAGGAGCTGCTCAAAGACCAAACATTACTAAATACTTTTTCCTTTTATGGGCTGGTGCTCTAGATCACCACTTCCTGGAGATTGTATTCTAAACTTTTCTGTGATGGATGCAAGATCCCTGTGCCCACGAGCTGCAGCGGAACCCAGATGTCACCCTGGGGGATGGACTCTGCTTTTACCTTGCTATTTTAAGCAGCGAGTTTATAATAATGGATGGGACAGAAAGCAAAAAGGGCAGGAGCAGCGTGGGAATGCGCCTGGCAGGCGGGCTGCCAGCTGGGGCTCCCCAGAGGGGTTTCAGCTTGAAACGGGTGGGACCTCAGCCAGCATCCACTCTGCCTCTGTCCTGCAGCAGTTGACATCTGTGTTTGTCTGACTTAATTCATTTATTCTACTACGCTTTCTGACATAGGGACCGACTTAAGATATTTCTGGAAGGGAGGGAGGTGGAGGAAAAGCAGCGGAAGTTTAGAAAATGGGATATTTGTGTTGAGACTTCAGAATGGAGAATACCAGAATCCTGGGATGGGATCATCAAGGCTTGCTGTTTCTTGTGACTAAGAAGCATCCAGGATTTCAGTGTCTCCCAGGGTTAGAGAAGACCCCTGAAGTGGGTAGGAATCCTATGACACTTGGAGTGGGACGCTCACTACCTTAACCGTCTCATCTGTAGATGGTTTCAAGCACCAGAAGTTTTTTCCCTGGCCTTTACCTGACCTTTCAGTCATGGGTCATACACCATCCTTTGGGGACAATAGAACCACAGGAATGTCTTTCAATCATCTGAGAAGAGATTTTTATTTCCCCTTGTACTTTCTCTTCTCCAGGCTAAAGTTCTCAAGTTCCTTAAACACAAATTCTTGTCTCCTTAGCATCCTGCTTCTCTTTTCTGAACATGTTTCCATTTTTCCTGAATCCTTTTTAGCATTCAGAGGACAACACACTTCGTATAAATTAAGACATAAAGGAAAAATAGAACAGTCACCTCCCATGTTTTGGAAACCATACTCCTATTAAGATAGCCCAGACCTGCACATATATCACAAATAGTGTTAAGAGGTTTCCTGGGAGACGCAGGTAACTTCCTTGGTAGAATTGGGATTTGTGGATGTTCTTTTGCTACTTTTAATTAACCCCTGTTACTATATTCTTTACCCAGCACCACTTTATGTCATTGCTGCTGAACTTCAAGTAAAAAGGATATTGATAGAAGTTAATCACAGAGCTCATCTTTGGGTGAACCTGGTGCTCAGTTTTTTCATGTACTAAGCATTTGGGATGGAAGACACAACATACCTGGCCCCATAGGTCTCATTCCCAAGAATTAGGTAAAATCTGTTCAGTCTGGCTTCTCCCCTTCCTGTCTTATCTTCCCTGCTAGGCCCCCAGCTATTCTGTTGGGAGAAATTTCATTCAGCATTTGTCTTCATGGCAAAGCTCAAATACCATTTGTAGCATGGAATCTTTGCTAGAATTATGCTCTGTCATCCCAATTTCACAGTTAAGGACCCTTTCCTGAAGTCCTGCAAATTCTCACATTCGAAATATTTACTCCATTATACTATTGTCCAGCTGCCTCCCACCACTGGACTCCATGCTCCTTGAGGGTCAAGACCATGCCTTCATCATCTTTGTGTCAACAGCACTTAGCACAGGCCAGGAAGAGAAGGTGAAGAGTGAGTGTGGTGAAAGAATGAAAGACTCCACTATGTTCTACTTGACATGAGAGTTCCTGAGGTGACCAGCAGGGGTCACCCCAACTGTTTCAGAGAAGAGTGGAGCTATCTGTTCAGAGAATGACCAAAGTCAAGATGGCGGTCACCTCGTCTAATCCTGGAACTAAAGGTCTTGTTCTTTAAACACACATTGACAAGCAATCTTAGATAAATCTTTTGGGTATCCAGAATCAATCAGACATCTCCCTTGCCTCAGGGAGCCCAGTCCAAAGTCTAGACGTGTATCTGTTGGCTGGTGAGGACTGGGGGCTGTCAGCGATGTGGCTGATGCCAAATCTGGGCCTACCCTGCAGCACTCTGGCTCTGGAAGAACACCTAATATCATGGGAGGTGGCAGGGCCTTCCAGGTCTTCCTCTTACAGCCTCTAGCAGTCAGCATCACCTCCCATAGGGCCTGGAATGTAGTATTCAATAAGCATCAGTGTCCTTCATCCCCTTCTCCCCCCAACCATGTGTCCCAAAGATCCCCTGCCCATGGTATCAGTCCTCAAGGGAATCTCTAAAAGTTGGAGAACAAGGCTGGTTGTTGGTTTCTACAGATCCCTGAAAGTTTCCCTCACCCCACTAGGGGAAGGAAGGAGTTGAGGGGTGGGAAGAGGCATAGAAGGGTCCTCTGAGCTCCAGCCATGCTTCCTGTGCTGCAGACCCCCATGGAGGGGGCTCTGTGAGAACCTGCTCTGTTCTGGGTATGTTTTGTCCTTGGAGCACCCTGCACAAGAGGCTTCTTATCTCAGTTCCTCTGTCAAGAAAACTGGGCTCACCTTTCTAAGGCTCCATAATCCGTGAGCAGCAGAGTGAGGACTCAAATCCAGATATCTGATTCCAAAGCCTGTGCTCTTTCTGCCTCTTATCCTATCCTGTCCTGTCCTGTCCTGTCCTGTCCTATCCTATCCTATCCTATCCTATCCTATCCTATCCTATCATATCTGGTTTCTAGATAGAGACATGGCATTGCTGGCCTCCTCCTCTAAGAGGAAGGAGAGTGGCTAGACCTGCTGGCTCAGGTCTGGGGGCAGGATCATCATCCTAGGCCTCTTGACCGGACAAGAAACATGAAAGAACAGTGAGTTTGCTTTCAGTGACAAGTAACGAAAAGATCAACGCAAACTCTTCCACACCAAGAGTCTCAATTGTTCCTGTAACTGGCTAGTCCACAAAGAGTTCAGGCTTCAGGAACACTCCATCAGGACGCGGGTTCCATTTCTCTGTGGGCCTCTTGGCTGTGCCCTCCTCTGTGGATGTCAGTATTATCCTGTCTGGCTTTCCTGATGGAGGCAAAATGGTGTCTGTAGTACCATCTCACATCTGCACACTCCACCAGCTGAGCAAGAGAAAGCCTTTGCATCCCAGGACACTGCCACATGCTCCTTGGTATAGGCTGGGTCTATCGCCTATCCCTGAGCCAATCAGTGTGGGAGATGGATGAGATCATGCCAACTGGGGTCTATCCCACCCAGGCCTGGAGGCTGCTACACCAGGGGGAAGGTGTAACCTGGCTTCTGGGAAGCAACTTGAGGTTCTTGGGGTGGGGACAGGACACACTGGATCCACCCTGGGCTGAACCTCCAGATTTTAACAGGGCTGGCAGGCCCTGTGAGGGCTGTACTAGAGTGAGAGAGGTTATGTGTGCAGGGTCAGAAGAGCATGAAGGGAGACGGGGAGCAAGCCAGGAAACAGCACCCGTTACTCCCTCCCACATGGCCAAGGGAGGCTGTGTGGTGTAGTAGAAAGAGCCCCAGCCCCAAGATCCAGAAGACCTGGGTTCAAATGTTTGGTTCTTTTTATGATTTGGAGCAAGTAGCTTCCACTCTCTGGGGCAGTTCTCTCATCTATAAAATGGGAACATTAAGGCCTACATCAGAAATCACGGTGGTGATTCAATTAAATGATGTTGGTGGTGCTCCTCGGACAAAGCTCAGCACCCAGTAGGGGCTCGATGAATGGTAAATAAACACCAATTTGACCCCAATGGAGTATCCTCTGTTAGCTACAGCTTTCAGGAGTTTGAAGCAGTTTTCTCCCTTCTGGAATAGCTGTGTTTACTGTAGAGACCAAATTCGATGCAAAATCTCTAAAGTCACCTCTGACTTTGTAAACAAAGCTGGAGAGCCAGAGGAAATGCAATTCCAAGTGCCCTCTCCTGGCCTAGTTTGACCTCCAGTGTTGATGCAAACTCAAGCAGGCTCTCTCCGTGGCTTATGGCTCCTGGAAATGAAATCCAGCTTGGGACAGGGATGGGAACAGATTTGACTTGTCCTTTTGACGTCTCCTCAGCCTGCGGAGTCCAGGCCTCTTGGAGCATCTTGGGGGCTGACACAGCGGAGGTTCCGGGCACACGTGGCCACTCCCAGCAGGAGGCCGCCATGCCCCACATTCCCGAGGATGAGGAGCCCCCCGGAGAGCCACAGGCAGCCCAGAGCCCTGCCGGCCAAGTAAGTGCCCCCCTCCCTGCCCTCGGCTAGCCTGGCTGGGGGCCAAGCCAAGTGCCCTGGGCTGAGGCCACAGCTCTCAGGATGGCCAAAGGGTTTGCTGACAGCCCATGTGGGCTGCAGTGGGCATCTGGGGAAGGTGTGTGGCTTCCACACGAAGGGATACATTTCCCTTAGTCCTTTAGAATTGACCAAGGCCCTGAATACCCTGAGTGTGGAACTTTCTAGGCCGTGTCTAAGGCCTCGTGAGACATCATACCACTGAGCCTGTGGCTTCCCTCTGAAACTGGAAAAAGGCTTACAGGAGGACTCTTAGCATCAGAGCCCTGTCACACCAGGATAGCGAGCATCAGCAAAAGCACTTAAAGCGAATCTGCTTAAAATGAAGATCAAAATCTCATAGTAAACAGCGAAAAAGGTTTTCAGTGAAAATTTTAGTATAAAAAAGGAAAGAACGAAAACAAATGAATGTAAAGGGTATCCCTGAGGTTTTATTATGCAAATAAAATTATGAAAATAAGTTATTTATAACCAGATTACAAAACATAAGTAAGTTATATGCTAATTTTTAGATTGAACAAAGAATCAAGTATTTAGTTTTGGTATGGCATT
>CAUYPK010062249.1:0-11294 GCA_963574355.1 Loris lydekkerianus | reverse complement strand
ACCAAACCATTGATGTTTGTATCCCCATGATGGGTAAGACTGAAACTGCAAGAGCAGGCAACCTAAGACAGGGGCTATGTTTATCTGCCATACAAAAAACAAAAGAGGGAATTGTTGGGTCCTGCCATGTGCCTGAGGCCTAGTGCAACTTACCGAGCCTGACTAGAAGTAGATCCATAGAGCTACTTCCGCGTAGCAATGACTCAGGAAGGCCCGGCCTGAAACATGGTACCATGCCATTGGCCCAACCCTGTCACGCACCTCATCCCCCGCCTTCTTTCCCCGCCCCTTCCCCACGCTCTATATAAGCAACTGTTTGACGCAATAAAGTTGAGTTCCTGCTTTAAAAAAAAAAAACAAATGAAATCAGAAAGGAAAAGCAAAGAGAGGGAAGGAGGGAGGGGAGAGGGGCTTTGGTGTGTGCTATGCATTTTGGTCACAAGACATGATTTTAAGAGGGACTTTACCTAAAAATTCAATCAGTGTAACCTGGTTTATTGTACCCTCAATGAATCCCCAACAATAAAAAATAAAGAAATAAAAAAAAAAAAGACTATGGGGGAAGGGCCAAGGAAGGGGAAGGGAGGGGGGAGGTTTTGGTGGAGGGAGGGTAATGGGTGGGACCACATCTATGGTGCATCTTAGAATGGGTACAGGTGATTGCACTAATGTACAGAGCTATGATTTAACAATAAAAAAAATTAATTAAAAAAAACCCACCAGCCTTGCGCACGCGCTGAAGTTCTGAGTTTCACTCTGATTGGACAGGCATAGGCTCATCTTGAACTGATCTCTGTGGCCAGGGAGAAGAAGTGCTTTGATTGGCAGGTCTGAAAGGGGCGTGCCCTGGTGATGAACATCTTTCACCCCAAGAGGGTGGCAAAAGGATGGTACGGTAAGATAAGCGAAGACTTTTGTATGATTGAAGAGAGACAGATCCTGGAAATATGCATCTCACACAACGGCCTTTTTGTGTTTGCCTACTGGGGTCCCTTCTGCCTGCAACTCCCTATTTCTAAGCTGACCTTTCAAGGCTCTGCATTCCCTCTTGTGCCACACTCCTATCAGCCCCAAGCTGGCCCAGGGTATTCCCACTTCTTTTCTTATTTTCTTACTGGACCACAGCACTTTTCTGAATGGGCCATGGATTGAGGGTCATGAGGATTTGTGTTGGTCTCACCTCCCAGGCTAGACATCATTGTAGAGCCCCTATGCAATCTTAACTATTCTGGGATTTCTCATTGGTTTTTCTGGGCCCCAGCCTAGCAAGCAATGCTTATTATTGGAGATACTTGATGTCAAATGGAATAGGATACTTAAGAGAGAAAGCTGTTTTAAAGCCTCCTTCAAATATTTTAGAAGCTTAGAAGCACTATTTACACACTTGAGTATGTGTTCCAGTCATTCTAGGCTATTCATTAGAATAGGTCCCATGAGCAACTCTCAAAGCCAGGTTGAAGTAGCTGTTTTGCACTTAGAAACTGGAATCAACATTGTAGCTGTGGTGTCTCCATCTCAGGCTGCTTCTTCAGCCACCAAAACTAATATTTCCAAATTTAAGACTGATGGGGGCATGGGGGAGGGATTAACATTTCTGTGATTCTAAACTGGGCCAATGGGGTCTAGCAAAATTCTCTTAGTGTTGCCCCAGTTCCTAACCAAGCCTTCCCCATGCTCCAGGCCTGTCTGCTTCCTTTCTGGTTTACTCCCCACCCCCATGCTTTGTTTTCTGATTTCTCAAGTGCAAGGGAGAGATGTTTAGTTCTCTTCAGATGCTTGAATGACCTGAAAAACGTCTTTATGAGATGGTAGTTATCCATCTGGGCTTACATGCCTCTAATAGCAGAGAACTTATTTGTGAGATGGTTTTTTATGTTTCTGAATATCTCTGCTTATCAAAACATTCTTCTGGGCTCGGCATCTGTGGCTCAAGCGGCTAAGGCGCCAGCCACATACACCTGAGCTGGCGGGTTCCAATCCAGCCCAGGCCTGCCAAACAACAATGATGGCTGCAACCAAAAAATAGCCAGGCCTTGTGGCGGGCACCTGTGGTCCCAGCTACTTGGGAGGCGGAGACAGGAGACTCACTTAAGCCCAGGAGTTGGAGGTTGCTGTGAGCTGTGATGCTATGGCACTCTACCCAGGGCAACAGTTTGAGGCTCTGTCTAAAAACAAACAAACAAACAAACAAACAAACAAACAAACAAAACCACATTCTTCTGACAAACTGAAACTGCTTTCCTATTGTTTCTACCCTGTGATGTTGTAGAATCATGTACAACATTCAGAAACAGGTCTTGTGTGTGTGTGTGTAAGAGAAACAGAAAGAGAGAGTGAGAGAGAGAGATGGAAGGGCCTAGAGAGAACAATCTAGGTTAGTGGTTCACAGGCTTCTTTTTTTTTTTTCAAGACATAGACATATTTAGGGGATAATTTTTTTTTCATTTACAATGAAGATGAACTTCATGGCTGGGTAAGTGCATATCTGCATAATTCCCTTAGGTAAGACCCACTGAAATGAAAAGGACCTCAAAAGAGAAAAGCAGATACTTTTTCTGAAACTAGGTATAGGCCACAAGAGTATACCACAGCCTCATTATCTCCATATGCAATATAATTTAGGCCAAAGTAAAAATGAATATACCAGGAGAAAAATACATAAGGAACACCCCCTCTCCACCTCCACAAAAGGCCAGTAAACTGATTTCCCTTACATTGGTTTTCTATGTGTTGTTCTAAGGGGTGGGTTTTCTTTCTTTCTTTCTTTTTTTTTTTGTAGAGACACTTTATTGCCCTGGGTAGAGTGCTGTGGCATCACACAGCTCACAGTAACCTCCAACTCCTGGGTTTAGGCAATTCTCTTGCCTCAGCCTCCCGAGTAGCTGGGACTACAGGAACCTGCCACAATGCCCGGCTATTTTTTTGTTGCAGTTTAGCCGGAGCTGGGTTTGAACCCGCTACCCTTGGTATATGGGGCCGGTGCCCTACCCACTGAGCCATAGGCACCGCCCAGAGGTGGGTTTTCTTTTCTTTAAAAATAACAATAACTAAAAAAATGCCAGGAAGGCTAGGTTAACCAGTGTGATGAAAATGTGTCAAACGGTCTATGAAGCTAATGTATGATGCCCCATGATCATATCAATGTACACAGCTATGATTTAATAAAAAAAAAATAAATAAATAAAATAAATAAATAAAAATCCTCTAAATGAGAGGATAGGCAATCTTTTTAGTTCTACTGGTGGTTATTTTTATGATGTTAAGCATCATGTGTAAGCCTATAATTCTCAATATTTCAACTTCAAAAGTGAAATGGTATCTCTCATTCACCTTCTGAGAGATAAAATTGTCACCCTTACTCTTTGCCTTTTGATTTTTTTGCTCTCCAATCTTTGGCCCTATACATTTTATACGAATTGTTATTGTTTCTACATTATATAGCTTTTCTTTCAAGAGTTATACCTGTCAAAGAGGCTCACTTCAAAAAAGGTCCAGGCCTAGTTTCACAAGTGAATGGATTTTTCAACTTCCAAAGAGCAGATAATCCCTATGCTATTTAAATTGTCTTAGAGCAAATAGAAGAAAGGAAACAATCGTAGTTTTTAGAAATTATTTTTCTATGCTTTAGGTAAGGAATGCTCTAATAGATAACATTTTCTATTTAAAATTAAACAATATAATAGGTAAATAAAATTTAGTACATAACATAATGTTGTATTATTCAGCCTTAAAAAAAAAGGAAATTCTGATATGGATATGGATAAATCTTGAGGATGTTATATTAAGTAAAATAAGCCAGATACAAAAGGACAAATACTGCCTGGGGTACCCAGAGTAGTCAAATTCACAAAGACAGAAAGCAGAATGCCAGGGCCTGAAGGGAGGTAGGATGGGGAATTATTTTTAATGGGTTTAGAGCAGTGGTTCTCAACCTTTCTAATGCCTCCTAATGCCATGACCCTTTAATACAGTTCCTCATGTTGTGGTGACCCCCAACCATAAAATTATTTTCATTGCTACTTCATAACTGTAATTTTGCTACTGTTATGAATTGTAATGTAAATATCTGATATGCAGGATGTATTTTCATTGTTACAAGGGGGTTGCAATTCATAGGTTAAGAACTGCTGGTTTACAGTTTCAGTTTGAGAAAATGAGAATGTTCTAGAGACAAATGGTGGTGGTGGTTGCAAGCAATGTGAATATACTAAATGCCATTGAACTATACACTTAGAAATAGTTAAAATGGTAAAATTTTTTTCTCTTTTTTTCTTTCTTTTTTTCTTTCTTTTCTTTTCTTTTTTTTTTTTTTTTGAGACAGAGTCTCGCTATTTTGCCCTCAGTAGAGTTCAAATAGCTGGGACTACTAGGACTACTAGTACTAGGGACTACTGCTACAACACCTAGCTATTTTGTTGTTGTTGTTGTTGTTATCATTGTTGTTTAGTAGGTGCTGGCCGGGCTCAAATCTTCCAGCCTTGGTGTATGTGGCTGGCACCCTATTCCCTGAGCTATGGGCCCTGAGCCTAAAATAGTAAATTTTATGTTATGTATATTTCACTATAACACAAATATTCAACTATATAGAAGTACATAGTTTAAAAATGAAAGCTCACTTCCTCCCAGTGTCATTTCTACCCCTCTCCCTACAGGTAACAATTCATGTGGATGTACTAAAGTTTATTTAATTAGTCTTTACTAAGAATATTAAGGTTGTATCTAGACTTTGAAAAAAACACTGTAATCAATATCCTTGAAATATAACTTTGTGTAATATATATATATTATATATATATATTTGTAGTATACGTCTAAGTTGAAAGTTATGTGCATTTTGTTTACCTTTTCAATTATTTATTAATTCATATGGGTCAAAATATCAAAAGTTCAAGAAATTACACAGTAAAAAGCTCCTCTCATCCTTTGCCTCCAGCAACCTGGGTCCCTTCCTCAAAAGCAACCAGTTATTCTTTTAAATTTGTATTCTAGCAATGTACAAGCTAAACTGATAAAAATACAAATTATAGGCGTGGCACCTGTAGCTCAGAGGCTAGGATGTCAGCCACATATGTTGGAGCTGGCGTGTTTGAACCCAGCCTGGGCCCTGCCAAAACAACAACTACAACCAAAAAATAATAATAATGACTAGGCATTGTGGCAGGCGCCTGTGGTCCCAGCTACTTAGGAGGCTGAGGCAAGAGAATCGCTTGAGCCCAGGAGTTTGAGGTTTCTGAGAGCTGTGACACCAGGGCACTCTACCAAGGGCGAGACAGTGAGACTTTGTCTCAAAAAAAAAAAAAAAAAAATACAAATGATAGTGGTGTATATACTTTAAATTTGATAAATTTGATTGCCAAATTGCTCCCCAAAGGGATTGTACCTGTTTACACACCATAAGCAATGCTTGAAAGTGCCTGTTTCTCATTCCCCCATCAACACAGCATATTATCAAACTTTACTTCTTTACTATCTGACTGATGAAAACTGGTACCTCATTTAATTTGTAATGTTATTATGAGTAAAATGGATGTTTACTTAAACTGGGTTACCTACCTGCCTCCTTCTCTAGCTTCTTTCCCACAACCCTCTCACCTCTACCCTCCAGCAAAACTGAACAGGAAGTTCTTTCACTCCTTCCAACCTCTGCTTTAGTTGTGTTCTCTGCAAGCTCCTCTTAAGCCTCCTGACACCACAAAGCCTGATGAACTGTCCTTCCTCTGTGCTTCCTCTCACCATGGCATTGGTCATATTGCTTTCTATTTGTTTTTCCTGTCTGCCACCTTCACTAGACAGTGAGCACTGGGACTAGATCTTCTATCTCTTTATTGTTTATCACTGTTATCTTCAGTAAAAAGAGAATAAATGAATGTATGGACAGCTGGCAGTTTCAGATGGAGGTCACAGAAATGTGGCCATTCTGTATAGCTAATTGAAAAAAGATTCACCCTCTTATAAGAATAGAATATATATGGAAGGTGGCACTTCAAATAAGTGGTAAATTATTCAATAAATGTATTGGGCAAATCCGTTAATAATTGGTATCATAATCAGGGAAAACTGATTTGTGTTCTTATCTTATACATAAGTAGTTTCTAGGTGGATATGTTAAATATAGCTAAATACAAAGAGAAAGTATAAAAACTGAAATAAAGTATACATGAATATTGATCCAATTTCGGGACGGGGAAGCCCTTTCCAAGCCTGACACCAAGATAGAAATCATAAAGAAAATGATTGATAAATTCCATTATGATTTTAAACTTCAGCATATGTAAAAGGACAGAAACAAAACTGAAAGGCTAATAATATACAAGAAAAACTATTTTTTTAAATATCCAAATGACAAGTGGTCAAGTTCATTAATATGCAACAGCCTATTAAAAAAGAAAAAGATAAACTTATCCTTAGAAAATTAAGCAAAGTTCAAGAACAGGCAATAAATTAAGAAATATTTATTCCTACATGAATGCAGTAAACACACAGAGAAATATTCCACCTCACAGTAATCAGTGAAGGGTCCATTAATACATTCTTTGCCTAACAAATTAGCAATGAAGGTAATTTTCAGCGTCAGCAACTATATGGGAAAATAACATACTTATACTCTTGGAGTATTAAATTGGCTCAGTCTTTCCCAGTATGCATTAAAATCCTTTCCTTTTGACCTATATCATGTCTAGAAATCTTATCAAAAGGAAATAATCAGAAATATAGACAAAGATTCAGCTGGAAGGATATTACAGTGGCATATTTATAGTGGTGAGAAATTGAAAGCAATCCAAACGTCCAACAATAGAATTGAATAAATAAATTATGGCACATTCATTGGCTGGAATGCAGGCATTAAAATCATCATATTAAAGACTTTTTAAGGACATAGGCAAATGTTTATAAAGTATTGTTAAGTACAAAAAGGCAATTTTTTGTTTTTCCAAAACATGTGCATCTATTGTGTGTTTGTGTGGAAAAAGCTCAGATGAAAGATACTCTGGCTGGCCTGAATATTCCCTGCATGCAGGTCACTCTGTCCCCTGGGTGAGCTCCTGTGGAAGCTCTGGTGGCAACAGCTGGGACAGACAGCCTTGAGAGAGGTTCTACATCCACTGCAGGACCTTGGGAAGAGGCCAAGTGACCCTAAAAGTCACCATAGACAAAATCAAGGAGTGGCTGCTGCCAGAGTTGATAATGTCATGTTCTTAAGCTCCTATATAATGATATTAATAATACATATATATGGTATGTATTTTCAATTTAATGTTCATGATGTTCTCAAGAGCTATCTCTAGGACAAGTATTAATTCTTCTGTGTTATCAATGAGGAAACAGGTTATAAGTGTCTTATCCAAGGTCACAAAGCTGGGAAGTAGGTGGATGAGTTGGGCATGAAACCCAAATAGATGTGACTCCAGAGCCTACATCTGCATATAAGAGGTACCTTATTTTTGATTGGTATGGCAAGAGAGGATCAGGTATGATAATAAATGAAAAACAGTAAGTAAATGAATGAAAGTTGCTTCTGGAATTGTGTCCTTTTGAGAACAGTGCCCCATGGATTTCACACATGAAATTGCCCAGGATAGTCAGTGAGTATAGTCATTGTTACAGAATGGAACAGACTATAGATCCCTTAAGTCCTTCCAGTTCCCTCAGTGGAGGCCTCCTCTTCGTTTGTGCTCTGAGCAGGGTTAGGATCTGACCTGGGTTAATACTTCCCTCTCCTCCTTGCTGAAAGACAGACCCAATAGGGGCAGTTGAGAACAGACTCAGTGAGATCTTACAGGGTCCTAAGATAGGAATAGTTATTTCTCTTATATTCAGGGGCAAACCTGTAAAATGGACTTTACCATCTTTAGTGCCATCTGTCACAAAATTCTTATTTCCTTAGAAGACCCACATTATCCAGGCAATATCCTCTTTAGCAACCTATGCCTCTTCCCCAGTTTAGGGCTATTTCCCAGCTGTGCCCCTTTTCCCTGCCAGTGCACCCTTCTCCTGCAAGTGTACCATCTCCAGCCATGACCGCCACAGCCTATGTGCCAATAACCTTCCAGAGCCCCTTCCCTAGAAAGTGCCTCCCCCCCAATCCAGGTGCCACTGCCTAGCCCTTCCCCCTTCAAAAGCCAGGAATCACTTTTTCTCCCATACCAACTTAAACCCTACACCAACTAGGCAGGCTCCCTTCAACGAAGAGTATCCTCATCACCAGCCTATTCCCCCTTCCTTGCCCAGGTCCACTTCCGTAACCCTGCTCCTCAGTTTATACCCATTTCTAGAGCCAGGCCCCCTTTCTCAGGTAGTCTCCCTTCTCCTCCCCTCCCTACCCTATCCTGCCCACCTTTCCCTGTCAGGAGCCCTGAACATGCCTGTTCCTGAAACCCAGCCATGCCTGCTTTCTCAGCTGGGGCCTCTCACCTGGGCAGGCCCCTATTTATCCATTTATGCCTCCCTCCACAGTTAGCCTCCATATTCTAGCCATAACCCTCCCACCCCAGCCCTGTAGTAAACCTGCTCAGACCCCCTGCCCAGCTTGTTACCCTTCCCCAGCCTGTGCCCCTTGACAGGTAGGCCCTCTTTGGCAACCAGGCAACTTTCCCAGTGTAAATGGTCTCCAGTCTGTACAGCAGTGATTTTCAACTTGTGTGCTGTGAAAACTTTTAAAGATAATTAAATTATTTCCGAAAGAAGTTCAAAGCACAGTAAGTATATTCTTTTTTTTTTTTTTTAATTTTTTTTATTAAAACAATTTAAGTGTGCCATGAAATTTAACTATAGGTTCACGTATGCTGTAAGATAAAAAAGGTTGAAGAACACTGTTGTACAGGAACTCTCTCTCAACTGGGGCCCTTTTTGCCAGGTTCACCCACTTAGCCCTGTCTCCAGGCAGGCTCTGTTACTCAATTTTATTTCCCCAGCCCATACCAGGCCCCCTTTCTCCATTCAGACCCTCTTCCTCAGGCTTTGCCAGATTGAGTCAGCCATCTGACCAGTCTTTGTCCACCTGTAACCACTTACTGCTGTTTTTCCAGTCTGCCTGAAGGTAAACCTCAACCCCAGCCCATCCCCTTCCACAGCCAAGTCCTCTACATCACCCAGCCAGGGCCCATTCCCAATCTGAGTGAGACCCTGTGGATAGCCTCCTTAGCCAGTTTACTCTTCCCCCTAGCCAGGCCCCTTTTCAACCTCTGTCACTTTCCCCATTTGGGACCTCTTCTCATAGCCAGGAATCTATGCCCAGTCTTTGCCCCTGTCAGCAGGACCACTTTTCCGGGAAGCTGCCCCTTGACTAGCCTTGTCCTAGTCAGTGCCTCCTTTCCCAGCCAGGTATCAGCTTCTCTTAGCTTTCCCTCTTCTGCTGATATAGTTTAGATATTTGTCCCCTCCAAATCTCATGTTGAAATTTGATCTCTGGTGTTGGAGGTGGGGCCTGATAGAAGGTGTTTAGGTCATGGGAGCGGATCCCTAGTGAATGGCCTGGTATCTTCCCTGTGGTAATGAGCGAGTCCTTGCTTTTCTATTTCATGTCAGAGCTCACTGTTTAATAAAAGTGTGTGGACTCTCTCTTGCCATGTGACACCCCTGCTCCCCTTTAGTCTTTCAACACAATTGGAAGCTCCCTGAAGCCCTCACCAGAAGCAGATGCTGGCACTATGCCTCTTGTATAGCCTGCAGATCTGTGAGTGAAATAAACCTCTTTTCTTTATAAATTATGCAGTCTTAGCTATTTCCTTTAAAGAAGCACAAAACACAAAACACAAAACACACCTGCCAAGTAGCCTCCTCAGTCATGAGACCTTTCCCACCAAGACCCCTTCATCCCCAAATGCCCCTGTGCTAAACCATATCCCCTTCCCCAGCAAGAAACCGTTTCTCAGCTGTTCCCCTCTTCCAGTCAGCCTCTCTTCACCCACCTAAGCCCTCTTCCCCAGCCTATGGTCTTTTTCCCAGGCAGCCTCTTTCCCCAGAAAGGACTTCTTCATCTACCCTCGTGCCCTTCCCCTAGCCAAGGCCCTTCTTTAGCCTATTCTCCCTCCCTCAGCCAGACACTCACCCCTGTCCTGCTCCCCCACATCTTCCCTGGCTGGGCCCCCTTCCTCAACCATGTGCCTTACCTCACCCAGCCTCTCAGTCAAGGGCAGAGCCCTCATTCCCAGCATGATCCTTTTCCCAGCAGTAGTAGGCCCTCTCTACCTGCTAGTCCCCCTCTCCTGATCAGGTCCATTAAGCTACCTATTGTCCTGTCTATAGCCTTCATCCTTTTCAGCATTCAAACCTCTCCCATCACCAGATTCCTTTTCTGTGCCTCCCTTCCTGGCCCTTCCCCTACCAGGGTCTTGGAATTCCCCAGTTGCCCTCTAGCCTATCTTTCTTTGTCAGCTTGTGCCTACCTCTCGAGCTTCTGCTCCCTTTATAAGACAGGCACAGTTCCATTTCCAGGCTTCTTCCCCAGCCTCACCCTTTTCACCAGCCTATGTCCTCCCCAGCTTATGCTGACATTCCTGCCAGATCTTCCCCAACCTGGTGCCCTGCCCAGCCCGGGCTCCATACAGCCTATGTCCCCTCCCCCAGCCAGATATCCTCCCCAGGCTTTTTTTCTCTTTTACAGCCAGGACGTTGCCCAGGCCCGCGGGGCTAGTTCAGCAGGGACCTAGGGCAGGGGTATTGAGAGAATGAAAGAGACAAGAGACATGAAGAAGCGAGAGCAAGACAGGATTCTGATCAAGCTCTAAAAACTTTATTTTTTAACAGATATTTAAATGCTCGTGGGTGAGTTAGGGTGGGGGGGTTTCTGACAACAGGTGTGATGTTTTTAGTGTCTGAAACCAAGTTCCTGGAGCCAAGGGTAACAATGCCCTACCCGCCCATAAATACTTTCCAGCTGTGATAATCCTGATAATCCGGCTGTGAATATTCCTGATAAGCCTTTTTTTTAGGTTTTGGCTCCCGGCATCTCCTCCCTTTTTATATTTTAAGTGAGGCGGTTTAGGTGGGAACAAGGAATGAACGTCTCATCTGTTGATGAGTGGGCATTGACCTATGGGGGGAAGTATTGACCTGATTCCTCCCACGGGATTCAGAAGTTCCCACATTCTAGGTGGCTCTTGGTGTCTTTTGGGGAGGAGAGGCAGAGCCTTTCAACGGTGTGGTCCTTCGGCGGACAAGTCAAATATTGACACCAACCTCTATGCAAATCAGGTTTGCTTCCAAGGGGACTCAGAGTGGACGATAGTGTCCTCCCTTTGCAGTGCTTTGCCTCACACCCCATATAGGTACCCACGTTGTGTTCGCATTGGGAC
>CAUYPK010062248.1:0-17883 GCA_963574355.1 Loris lydekkerianus | reverse complement strand
TTAAATCTTATTTACTATTTTTTAATCCATCTTCTGGGAAACTGTTTACAGTGGATGCTTTGATATGTCTACTGGGTCCCCTCCCCCCCCCCCCCCCCAGCACTGAAGGATTCATTCCCTCAGCTGCCAGAAGCATTGCCTGCAGATTGCTCACAGCTGTATCCCTCTTGGGGAATTTTCCTCCACCATAAGGAAGCTGCTTTATCCTAGGCTAAACCATGCTCCTCCCAGGGGCAGCCCACCTGCGGTGGCTAGTACAAAGGCTGGCCTCCTTACCTCATTTGGAGACATCTCTCAAGGACCAGTTCACTGAATAAAAAGTACACTATTGCATGAGTATCTACGAGGCTCATCAGATACCAGCATTGCAAAAATCAGGCATGAAATCATTTTATTAGAGAGTCAGTAACTCATGGAGAGAGACTTTAGATTTTATCTGTATTTTAAACTAATATTAGATGAGCAACCCAGTTTGTTTAGAGAAATTTTATTTATCTATCTTAAGGTACAGCTTTCTCCCTTATAACTACATCACGTACATTCAAACTTTTAGCCCATTTCAGCAGAGCAAAAGGTCAGTTTTTTGCTTACACCTATTATTAAGATATAACTGGCTGCAGACAACTTGTTCATCCTTCAACCTGAATGGTTTATACGCCCGTGTCTTACTTTTGCATCCCTCGTGCGGTTTGGTCCTCATTAACAACTTTGGGAAACAGCCAAATGGTTGTTGGTGTGGCCATTTCATGGATAAGTTTAAGGAAGATTTTCTTAAAAATCCATTCACAGCCAGTGTACTGTAGAACTGAACTAAAACTGAAGTCTCTCGTTGTCTCGAGTAGATGTGTCCTCTTCGGGAAGTTTTTCCATATGATCCAAGAGGAAGCTTGAGGTTGCTTTCCCTTTGCAGTATTTTCCTTTTCAAGCTAGAGACTTGGTCCCTATCATACCATTTTAAGGACCCTTGTGTGCAATTATCTCTATTTAGGAATGAAAAGGACAGATTCTTCAGGAGCAGAGGCCACACCTTCTTACAAGTTGTTAGAGGATTCAGAACATTTGGGGCACGTCCACATGATCAAAAGAAAATGTCTTCCTCACTAAATGCAACTGGGGATTTGTGAATGTGTGTAGTATGTAGTATGTAGAATGTGTGTAGTATGTAGTATGTGTGTGAAGCAAAAACATGGCAAAAGTCTCCCCCCACACATACATCTACCTTCCCATTTCTGAAACTGAAAAGCTCTTCCTCACACCTCTGAGGGGTTACACTACAGCCTGCAGCAGAGCTCCCCTGAGATAGGCTGCCCCAGGGAAGAGCTACCCCCCTCTTGGAATCCAGGCAAACTCTAGTCTGGGTATCTTTCACCCTCCTAAACATGCATCTGACAATGATCTTTCATTGTAATAATTGCTGAGGAAGTAACCAAGGTGTGGCTTTAGAACAATCAGTTCTTTCAGAATTAAAATTACTCTAACTAAGGAAGCCTTAATTTTCACCTCTTGAATTAAAAAAAAAAAAAACCTTGCAGTTTCATAAAGACCTTTGTTCTAAACACAATCTGCAGCTCTCCTATTAGTTTGCCAGTGACTGTCTAGACCAGTGAGGTTCCTGCTCAGTTGGTAACACCTGGATTTTCATCCATGATGATAGGATCCCACCCATGACCATTCAGTGCTCCATTTTGTTTTCTTTAGGATACAAATATCTTAGCACAGATTTAACTTTTAATTATTAAATTTCCTGCTGACATAGACAAGTGAAAAAAACGATGATCCCAAATCTTTTATATTGAATCCCAGGCTAAAAAAATACGTATCTGCCTACATCCATGGCCCCCAAAATCTAGAGGTACGTGATGGTGCAGTCCCCTTCCAAAAAGAAAATATTTCTACTGTCTAATCCCAAATGCACGAAGGGCCCAGAGAACAGTGTAAAACGTCCTGTCTGTCTATCTTTGGGTTCATACTAAGTTGCCCTTGGAAAGGCTTCAAGGCTTCCCATCCTCACTTGTCTCCTTCCCTCGTCCATCTCCTGTCCCTCTGCCTGGGAGGGTAGCTGGGACAGGGCTCTGTCCCACCTGTAGGTGCCTCACATACTCAAAACCATGAAGACCCATGTTCCTGATACCTTCCTGGAGGGATGGGGATACCACACAATGTTGTGAGCAGTGGGCCGGTGACCTTGAAATTTCTGAGTGAAGGATTTACAAGTTGGAGCTTTCTTACTGTCACCGATGGGCTTGCATAGGCACCACATCCGTGTGATATAAAACTAAGTGGCTGGTCCCCGTAGAGGTCAGGATGGGAATGAGCGAAGGGGAATACAGGGACATCCTGTCAAATGCCTTTTTTTGTTTTTGTTTTTGAAAAGCAGTTATAACTTCTTGACAATTCCTACTCTAACCTTAAATTAAGTTTTCAACCTTCAAGAAAGGAGATGGATTAGGGAAACTGGTTGACAACAGAATATAAAACTGAGAATAAAACCTGGTGTCCAAGGAATGGCAAATCAGGTCATATGCATTCTGAAAAATCAGGCGTTGACCGAATTTTACAGTTTATTCAGCAGACTGCCAGCACTAAGTCTCTTGATTTTACAAAAGGCAATAGAGAAAAAAGGAGAGCAAGCATCAAACAGGTTGAAATTTTGAGTAAATAGCTAGCAGATGAATAGGAGAAGGAGAATCCTCTGGGGGCCTGCTCCAAATGCTCCTCACGCCGGGCCTCGTTCCCCTTCTTGATGCCAGCTGAGAGCTCTGTTGACCTTGTGTCTTCCCAGTCAAAACACACCTGTCTTCAAAGAGCCACATGTTTGACAGGAAGAGTTCATCTCTTGCCATACCCAGAGGAAGGATGGCCTCGCATGTCTCTTGAGACTTGGATGCCAGGAGGGAGAATCGTACGGTATGACCAGCTAAGGACCTACAGACTGTCTCCACAACTATCAGGAGCTGTCGCCCCAGCAACATAAAATTAACAACTCCCTTTTAAAACAACTTTAACATATTTAGATAGCAATGTCTTGAATAACATTTGGATCTCACAAGGAGTGAGATCAGCCCTAGAGAGTATGAATATTTTAGATTTGTTTCCATCTTTCTGAATTAGCATAAATATGTTGCCCATTAAAAGAGAATATGACAAAATTGAAAAATAAGCCTTTTTAGAAAATGATCTCATTTTTGGCAGAATACCCCTGACTTGTGAATGAAGAAATAACCATTCTCATTCCAGATTAAATGCTACAGGGCACTTTATTTAGAAAAAGGAACATTCTTCACATTTCCCAGAGAGTGCAAAAGAAAATAAAAAGCATTGTAAGTGTCGCGTGGTCACTTTATGAATTAGTCCTTTAATGTTTTTAAAGCAAGTACAATAATTAAGTCTCATAACAGTGCATTTTTTCTTCTAAGAGATCAATGAAAATCTCTGTGGTCAGTGATATTTTTAATTCAGCTCTGGACTTTCTCCAGGAAATCACTAATAATTACTAATTGTATTTTTGTAAGTTAATGAAAGGATGAGTTCTTTCTTCGATGCTTCCCTTCACATATGTAATTAGCAACATTTCTTTTTTACACAATTGAGTAAAGTATAATGCAGAGACATGAATTAACTGAGAAAGCCTCTTTGTGTAGACTTGGAGAAATTAAGTGTAACGTCTAGTCTTGGAATTGTCTTGGAAGAAACTATTCCTTCATCATCACCTCCCCCCATTTTTGACGTTTAGGCTTTTTATAAACCCTGGCAGAAAAGAGAACCTCTTAGTGAAGGTGTTCTAAATGTAGTTTTCCCTTGATGTCGTGGACAATCATATTTATGAAAACTATATTAATGGGATTTCCTTAGAGATCCATTTCACAGCATTGCATTTAAGTGAATGTTAATTCAGAATAAAGTACCTGGAGTAGATTTTCTGATGATCCCAATACTTCCAAACTGCAAATTTAGATGGCTCCTTACATTTGTGAAGTCAGGCTTATTCAATAGAAATCTCCAGTTCTTTTATGTTTCCCAAGTTTATGATTTGGGAAATAGCCTGCTAGAAGTAACAAGGAAGACTCCCTTCACCTGCTGCTAGCTAGAAGGGCACCATTATGGAGACACACAGGTATCTCGTTTACACGTGGCTCTTGTTTGGGGCCGTCTTACATTAAGACTGTTACAGAAACTTGAACAAGGATTAAGCTCACCTCTCTCCTGTTACCTCTCTACAGGGTTGCCCTGACATCTTAATTGTATTTCTCTTTTTATATTTTCTTCCTTCCTTCTTTTCTTCCTCTCTCCCTCCTTCCCTTCTTCCCTCTCTTTCTCTTTCTTCTTCTTTCCTTCTTTTCTTTCTTTGTTCACTTATTTTTGCTTTAGTTTTCACAGGGTAGAAACATTTCTAGGCTTTTATTCTTAGTTTGAAGATAGACAAGTGACTCATTGCCGGATATTTAAAATTCAGCCACAAATTCAGTCTGTGCTTACAATGTTAGGGTTATGGAATAATGTTAGAGACTCTGGATGCAAAGTAACTCAAAAGCTCTACTATGAATGTACCAAGGTTTATTTGTCAGTCAAGCATCAGGTGCCTGGGACCACAGTTAGGTATCAGGAGAAAGGAATAATAAGTACAAAGCCTTATTATTACTACTGCTAGAAAATGCTTACCAGTACTGAGTATATGTACTAATAATTCATATTCCTTATGACAATTCCATGAGATATGTTCAATTTGCCCATTTTATAGATTAGGAAAAAGAGGCAAAGAAAATAAATAACTCTTCCAAGATCATACATATAAGTGTACGATTTAAACCCAAGCATTCTGGCTTCAAACTCTATCTGCCTAACCACTTCAATATATCATTTCTCTGGAGATTGGTTTCATCCAATTTAATATCTTTTCATGGGACTACTCACTGGAAGTAGCATTGACCTCTTGTTTGTTGTTGTTGTAACAGAGTCTCACTATGTCACCCTTGGTAATGTGCTGTGGTGTCACAACTCATAGCAACATCAAACTCTTGGGCTTTAGTGATTCTCTCGCCTCAGCCCCCCAAGTAGCTGGGACTCCAGGCACTTGTCACAGTGCCCAGCTATTTTTTTGTTGTTGTTGTAGTTGTCATTGTTGTTTAGCAGGCCTGGGCCAGGTTCGAACCCGCCAGCCTTGATGTATGTGGCCGGCGCCCTCACCACTGAGATAAGGGTGCTGAGCCAGCATTGACCTCTTGAAGGAGCTACTTCTTGTCTGCCATGACTGTCCTAAGGACTACTCTGTACATGCTGTAAATGTAGCATTATCCCCATGCATCCTGTAGGCCACTCGGTTCTAAGGAAATTAAGTCTGTCCAGCCATGCATTCATTCATCCTTCCATCCATCCATCCAGCTTTAAGATTCACATGATTCTTATCATGGGGAGGACCTCCACCCAGCAACATTTTTACATAGGTAAGATATGGTTAGGATGGGTGTTGAAGACAGCCTTGAAGGGAAAAGGCACTAACAAGGAGGAAAGACTTTTGCAAAGAGAATTCTGTAGCCCGAAAGGAGCATGAGGAAAGAAGGAGGGTGTCATACTTACACATACTGGCTCTGGAATCCAGATGCTGCTTCTCACACTTCAAAGCTGCAAAATCATTGTGGAGCCATGTCTGCCACGTTCTTTGTAGCCTAACACAGGCACAAGATACTTAATAAACAAGACACGCTAATACACATACATAGGTTTGCACAGGTAGCAATACTCAGAATGACCATGATGGAATAGGAATCTCACTTTCTGTCTCTTTTAACTTCTAGTGTTCTCTGTCCTACATAGAAATTGTGTCAGCCTAAAAAATATCCAAATCTTCCCATATCTCCAAAAGTACAAATACTTAAGTGATTATGTCAATTGTCCAAGTCCTAAAACATAATAGCACATTTGGGAAAGATGATTGACAAGTAGTCATGCACTTTCATGGTCAGGAAGAGTGAATATTTGCACAAGATCAATGTGTCCATTGATCAGTGAACAAGATCAAGATCAATGTGTCCTGTCATGCATCACAAAAATAAGAATTGTGGTGGACTTTCATGATCAGGGTCATAGATAATCTATCAAATTATTTTGGTTATCAGCTTCAATTCATTCTTCACAAAAGTTCTCCCAACAATGACTCAAATGTAACCAGTGCCTCATCCTGCCCACCCTTTCCTGATGCTAGTGAAACTTCATTGATAACAATCCTAAAATTTTTGGTACCAATATGTGCCAGCAACATTACCAAGAGTTTACAAGGCATTATTTCATTTAGACTTTTAAAACAATATTTAAGCCAACTACCTCAGACAGTGTTGAAAGGTGACAGCAGGGAGCAGGACAGGGGTGACTACTCAGAAGAGTGGTTTCAGCCTGGGAATCCAAATGGGAAGAAACGCTCTTCATTCTGTGATAAGGAATATTCATTGCTCTTTGCCGGTAAAGGTATTACATTTTGAAATAATTATTAAAATGAGCAAACTCTGCAGCTTTCAAGAATTCAAACATACTTTGGAGGCTCCTTTTGAAAAAAAAGCTATGCCAGTCACTATATAACACACACACACCCCTACACCCCCCATATTGGAACAAACTTCCTTATGGTTTGGATCTCTTGCCAAGAAAGATAAACAGCAGAATGAATGAAAAACACAGGAGGTTAAGGCAGTGCCCAGCTCCCCCAGCACACAGCCATTGTTAATGCACTTGTGTTTGATACACATTTCAGTTAAGGCAGTAAACAAACTTCACAGCCCAAGAATAATTTTGGATCATTTATTTCGACGAACATATTCCCACTGGGTTCCTACTGATTGTGAATTAATTTCACTCAGGTATTTCTCGAGGGGAATGTTTTATGAAATTATCATATGCAAATAGTTTGCAGCATATTTTCCCCTTTTATTTATTTTTTATATGCACCAGTTATTTCGTGAAGTGCTTCTTCAGAAGCACATCAAAACTTGCTTTTTAGTCATTAGGCACAAAATGAAGAATTCTACACTTGGGGTTTAGTTCACATGTCTTAGAAATAGACGCCAATTTTTTTTTTCTCAGAATTTGAGAATCCAGATGTGTGAAGGTCTCTTGTTTGCATATTCATTTATGCCTGGTGACTCAGAAAGTTATGGGGCAAGGGAGAAATCATCACGTAGAATAAATGCAGTATTGTTAGTCTCAACATGCAAAGTTATTCGATACCTAATTTTAATCTGTTATGTCTAATTAAAGCAGTGATAAAATGAGAAATAGTGAATCTGAATTTTAAGTAAATTTAAAAATATATGAGAATTTTAAAAGAATCTAATGGTACAGGCTTCCAAGTCAAATAAACCATCATGGCTAAAATCATCTTCAGAGATTTTCCTTTGTGTGTGATTGACCGACCACCCTCCAGAATGCTCCAGCTGGACAGCCTCACCGTGGACCAAGAAGGTGGTAAATAAGACTCTGGTCCCATGTCACCTGAAAAGGTCTAAGTGATGAATTTTTAATTTGTTTTCTGAGGCTTGGAATGCCTAAAGCTTAGTCAATTCCATCTTCAAATGTAGTATCCAGACACTCAAAAGCTTTATGATAGACATTTCTGTTTCAATAGGAATCCAGCCATGTATGTGTTAATTTTTATAGTAGATAGCTGGATACTTTCCAGACATCTCGTGTATTAGTAAGAATTCAAATAAAAACAATGGTATTTATCAACTAACAGTTCATTAGTCATTAAACACATTAATGTGAAATAATGAGTCTAGTGTCCATAGATAGCCTAGGGAAACCCCAAATCACATGTTTAATTATTTTGTATGTAGTAACATAGGTCACCCTGGGGAATCTCAACATATTCTGCATAAGATCTATACTGCCTTGACCTAAATCAGTTTTACAGCTACTAGTCACTGCCCTCATGTTACATGGCAGCTAAATTTGACATTATATACTCATGAGCTAAAAGAAATGATAGATAAGGAGGTCTGGTAACAAAAAAGGGCACCAACCCCTATTTTTCCAATGTCTTGTGGACCCTAGAAGTGAGCTAAGCCCAGCCTGTGCTGAAGTCTTGTACTTTGTAGCTACTCTGTACATTACAATCTGGCCCAAGCTGAAGCTCTTCGTTCTGCCAAGGGCTATGCAAGAAATTTTATTTTCTTTAAAATGGGATAGATGTAGCCCAGAATCAGATATCTGAAACTATGGCCAGTCTTCTCCCTCCCCCCCACCTTGGCAATGGAAGCCACAAGACACAGAGAGGAGGTGAAGAAACATATTTTTTTCAGAAAAGTGGAAAGATTTTCCTAATAGAGAAGGCACAGACCACTTTGGATCCTCAGAAGTGGGAGAATCCAAGACCAAATGAAGTCCTAGCTGGAATAGTTACAGCAAACAGCTAATTAGAGGGTTTTGAAGCCTGAGTGGATGAAGGAAAGGAGGAACAAAGGTGAAGCAAGCCAAAATGGCAAGCTTTATTGACAAACTACCTTCCTGAAGCCAAGAGGCATGCAGTTTTGCCAAAGAGAACAGAGCCTGGAAGCTGTCAGACACTAAGAAAGGATTCAGAACTTTGCTTTTTAAACTTAAGAAGGGAGGCCCAAAGTCTAGTGATAGGATATATTTAACCCCTCTTTAAATGTTTACAGTCTTTAAATATTGTTCTTCAATGTGCCTACCTCTTCATCCATTAGGCAAGTATAAAAATTCATGCCAGGTATTTATTTCTTTAACCACAAACCAATATTTATCAGGTCACTATAAAACAATTTCCTAAGAACAGCCAAGTCTCACTAGTTGCCTCATGCAGCCATAAAATAAGGCGCTATTGTTCATTGGGCAGGGACTTCTTGAACTGAAACATGGAAATCAGAAAGAAATGTCTTTATCTGGGTATTCCTACACCTCTGAGGTCTTAAAGACCATACCATGGTATCTGTCCCAGGGAGCATCCCAAGAATCCTTCTGAGTTGGTACTGTCTTCCTGGGTACATGACTGCCTTCTGCCACAGAGTCATGCTGTGTTCACAGCTCTGAGGTCCCTCCACCTCAAATGACAGAGAATTTATGTATTAAGCTCAATAGCTGAAAGCTTTCCTCTGTGGCCTACCACATACCCTGTCTCTGGATGTGCCATACTATGTGGCTTTTCAGTTCAAGCACTTTCTCATCAAAGAAACAGGAAATCATTCCTAACATGGGTTATATGAGTATGAAAGGAAAAGCTTCTTGTACTAATCACATAACCTAATCAGATAGATAAAAGATAGTCTTAGCCATTAAAACAATAATGTATATGTGTAAAATACATGTTTATATATAAATAAATTAAGTTGAGGGGTAACAGTTAAATGATTCCTTGCCTTAGGTATCCTATTTTATTTCTTCTTGCCTCATCCCCATTTCCTTTCTTTCACCCTCCCAACTTTTCATTATAGGATTTCTGTCAATCTTCTACGACATTTCCGAGTCTCATCCAATGGGCTTTTACATACAGCTCTTCATTTTTGTAACACTTCGTAGAATCCCATTACTGTAGTGTTTAGGCCAACAGAAGACTCATGGATTAATGCATCAGAGGCCCGGCATATGAGTTTTCTAGGGCTACCATAACAAAATACCACAGAGTGGGCGGCTTATGCAGCAAGAAACTTATTTTCTCAGTTTTGGAAGGTAGGAGATCAAGCTGCCAACAGGGTTGATTTCTTCTGAGGCTTTTCTCCTTGGCCTGTAAATGACCATCTTGTGGATATGTCTTCATGTGGTCTTTCTTTTGTGGGCACACATCCTTGGTACCTCTTTACGTGTCCAAAGTTCCTCTTCTTATGAGGATATCAGCCAGACTGGATTGGGGCCCAGCCTAATAGCCTTGGTTTAATTTAATTATCTCTTGAAAAAAGCCTATCTCTAAATTAAGTCACATTCTGAGGTACTAGGGAATACAACTTTAACTGTGGAATTTTGAGGGGACACAATTCAGCCATAACAGTAGGCCTGGAGCTCAAAATTTTCTTTAAGACCTTTTATTTGTAAAACTAAAAGAAACTGTAGAGACCTTGAGTTGGTTAAGCTCAGGTTTATTTTTATCTAGGCAGGGCTACAGGTCACCTCCAAGGCCACTGCAGAGAAGACACACACAGCAGTTAGCTCCTTGAGTCAACATCTAACTCACCCTGATGTTTCTCAGGGGAGATGGTGCCAGACATCTTTGTGTAGAGGGGGCTGGCTTTCAGGTGAGACCCTCTGCTCTGCCACTTGCCAACCCTTCTCTGGATTCCAGTGTCCTATCCTTAATAGAAAGTCAGAGACACCTGTCCCACAGTTAGAGTCAGCTGCATGATTTACAGGGCCCAGTGTAAAATGAAAACGTGGGTCCCTGGCTCGGGCAGGGAAGTTAACCCCCAAGAGATTGCAAGCTCTATCCTGGGATAAATGTGGGAACTGAATCAAGGTTGGGTGAAAGGCCTCCCAGCCAATCACCACAATTGCACTTTAGTGCTTCTAGACCCTTCCTTACCTCTGGCTGAGATGTCATGGGGGCGGTGAATGCCTGACCCTGACCTTCTCCACATTCCACATGTCCATGTTCATGCCCAGGTCCTTGATTTTCACCATACTCAAAGTCAGGTGTCCAAAGAGAACTGAGGACAGTGATGGAAGTCGTGCTCCCTGCTGCCAACATCACTGAGTAGCCACCCTCAGAGAAGGATGCCTTATTTCCCACTTGTAGGGCAGGCTTGCAGAGGGGTAGGTCAGTTGGGGTGCACAGTTCCAGGTAGTGTGGATTGTGAACCTGTCCAGAGAAGTGGGGAGGTGGCGAGAGATAGGAAAGGAAGCAGGCCCAGTCTTCAAACTTCCTCGCCACCTTCTCCCCAAGCATGCTCCATTGTTTTATTGGATTTAACTTACAAAACACAAATTCAGTGGTAAGATTAAGAACCTCGACATGGTAACTGCAGTGCATCAGACCCCGGATGCAATCTGCACAGATCATATGCCCATGAAACCAGCCCCACTCACTGCCATATTACCTCACAGCCTAGAAAATGCTTCCTTGGCACAGTGCCCAATATGCAGTATGAGTTTAGAGAGTTTGTTCTTTCTCTACTCCCATTCATTAAAAGAAGTTTAATATCATTTTTTAATAATCTATTGCCTTCAGAGGACTTATGTTATTTATCAAGATAAGTTTTTCAAAGGATTCGAACAAAAGTAAATCATTCCTTCCCATTTTTTCAGGCCCAGTTTCATTTCCACTTACTTTAAGAAGTCTTTTCTGTTAGAATACCCTTTCTATACCTTTGGTTAGAAGTTCTCCAAGAACTTTGCTTGCTCCTATACTAAACTCTGCCTTAAGCCCAACCCATGAATGTGTCTATGCAATACATCAGAAGGTCCTGAGAGACAGGTAAGTCTCATACAATGATGTATCTTTTATACTTACACCTAGCACATAGGAAATAAGTTTGGCCCACTGCAAAATGGACCCTCAAATTCAATTGAATACAATCAAAAGAGATCCCAATGATTCTAAGCAAACTTTTTCTCATTTCTGAATTTCTCCTTCCCAAATTTGGTTGCATGTATTTTTAATTAACACTCTATGATATAAAACAAATATAGAAAAAAGTCAACGCTCTAGCAGTCTAAACAAATTCTGGATCTTATTTAAGATTTCAGAAGAAAAGTTCTAGTCCAACACAAACAAACAAAAAGTATTCTTAGCAAGTCATAATTAGCCACATTAATAACTGCATAAATTAAACTCCATCGGTCTAGGGCATTGAATGATATTTAAATGTTTAAACGATAAAGCTTTCATTAATTTATTATTTAGAAAAAAGTACGCATTCTAACACACCTATAATTTTGATAAAAAGATAGGATACATATGAACTTGATGACACCCTAGGAACACGAAAATAGGTTGGTTTGTCAAGATGATAATGTCGTGGAGAATTATTTCTGATATCTACTCTTAATCATTCAATACATTTAGAAAATATATTGAAACAAAATATTTCTATTCCTAGTGGTAGTTACTTTAGTCCTAAAGTGGTTATTTCAAGAATTCTGATCTCAATGGAAAAGTCAGCTTTTTGACTAATCGAAATTAGTCACATTTGAAAAGAAAACAAAAGAAGAAAATTGCCCTAGAAAATCACCTAGAAAGTGATTTTCTAATATTCTTATAATTAATCAATTCCTAAGTGATTTTCTTGATAGTTTCTTAAGAGGACTTGGATTCCTATTCATATTTACATCTCTTTAAAAATACACTTTTGCCTTTTATCCAAATTCCATCCATAACCCCCGTGTGTCAGGAGATGTTTTCCCATGGATGGCTTTCCTGGAATTTACCTCCTGCCAAAAGAGCATAAACTACCAGTTGTAGTGCCCCTTACGTATGTGATTCAACACCATTATCAGGAAGACTTTCTGTAGAGTTATTTTGGGTGATTTTATTTAGAAAAGGTCTGGTCATATGTAAACATCCACCAAATAATTGAATATAGACCATTTTTTCTATTATTTCAGTCACAAAGTTTAAGAAGTAGGATTTCTTATAAGCCAAAAATGTTTCTTATCCTTTGTGAGTCCTTTGGCTCATATTAGCTTGTGGTCTTTGCTACCATGAAGTTTTGCAAGCTTCACTTAAACATATCACTCACACACACACACACACACACACACACTCCACATCTGGATTCAATTGATTAGATTTTAACCAGCCTCCATTGCAATATGCAAATAATTGTCTATGGAGTGTGTTTTACAGCTGATAAAACTGAGGTGTCTTATTCTCAGAGCTCCAAACTTCTCTCTCATTTCCTTCTTTTCTCTGATAGCAAAATCTTTCAGACAGATGTCTTCCTCCAGAAGGCATCTCGTACACAGTCCAATTTTATTTATAAATAATTAGTGCTCCACTGCACTAATATAAATCAAGCAGATGAGAAATTTTTATTAAACAGTTGGCTTTGTTGTGAAGCAAACTGACTTGTCCCAACCCCTTCCATTCATGGAGGAAGGGTAGACTTATAACATGGACAAACTCTCTATGTATCTGTTTTCCTTACTCAATTTTCCTCACATTTATACTGACTCATCTTCTCTCCACCTCCCACCCACCTACCTATCCAGAACAACAAAAAGTCTGCTTACTTTTGCAAATCTAGAGGTCATTAATCTCTTCCCTTTTTTCAAATCTTCAATGTTTTCTATATTTTGCTTTCTCAACTTACTTACTTTTCATAAGCTCTCTTAAGAAGGCTAAAACATAGAGGTGATTTCAACACTTGAAAGGTGGTCTAGGATACCCAAAGAAAGTAAAGTAAAAATTTTGGCATGCCAATGTTTTCAGAATACCTGGTAATCAGAGTTTCCTAAAATTGGAGTCAGATTCTTCTAATTATAAACTTGAGGATAGTTGGCCACCATGATTATATTTCTAATTTCTAAATATGAAGCAATATGTGTATAAAATGCTCCCATTGGTGCTTTTTGCATTGGTTGGTAGTCCATTTGAGAATACCAACTTATATATATCATCCTATCATTGATGGTTTTGCTGACATTTGTCCCCACCCCCATAACCCCAGTTCTAGGTCTATGTGAATTTAACACAGGTGCAGGTTCAAGCTTCACATAAGGAAGCAATTTTCTGATTCAGATTCATTCCTATAAGACCCCAGGGCAAGAAAGAACAAGATGTACCAAGGTAATAATTACATTGTTAAAAAATTAACTTAGCTTGTTTTTGTACTGAGGCAAGAACACTCATATCCAAATGCCTAGAGATGCGAATCAGGCTGACAAGATAGTCCCTACCTTAGTCACAGTGTGATAGCATTTTTTTAAAAACTCAAGTCAAGAAAATGATTTTAAGGGAATAGAGATACACAGATGATGTATTGATTGATTTATTTGCTTGCTTGCTTATTTACTTTAGAAATGGGGTCTCTTGTGTAGGCTGGAGTGCAGTAGCTATCCACAGGCACAATCACAGCACTCTGCAGCCTCCAGATCCTGCCTCAAGTGATCCTCCCATCTCAGCCTCTCAAGTAGCTGAAAGCACAGAGGTATACCAACAGGAACAGCTCTATTTTTATCTTTTTTTGTTGTTTCAATTTTACCTGGGAGAGAAGCAACATCAAAATAGAGTGATCATTCCCCTCAGGCATGCTACTCTATAAAGTCTCCTCTTTTTCTAAGAAAAGATGGCACATTGAAACACATTGTTTTATTAATATTTAAAAGAATTCTTGGGTTTTGCAAGTGTGGGGCTTGGTGAGGCTTCTAGCTGAACTATACAGTTATTCAGTGCCTGGGAGCAGAATGGCGGGGGAGACTAATTAGCATAGTTCTTGTATCACCAATGGAAATTCTTCATTTGCCCTCAGGGTCCACATTTTGGTGTCTGCTCAACATTGTTAAATATGACAAGGTCAGTGACCCTGTTTTTGTAACAATGAATGCTAACAAACCGGGGCCTCACACACATTGTCATTGTTTAACAGGGTCGGCTGAGTTAACTGAGAGCATTACGCATGTACAGTGCCAAGAAGACCCCATCAACAGTCAAGTACAAAATGTTACCATATTAGCATAAGTAGTGGAGGAACAGATGGCCGCTCCGTGAGCGGGTCAGATTAACCCGAAGACTGCGCACTCACAGGAGAGTCCTTGGAGGGTGTGAGCCCGTGATACAGGGAGCACTGGACAGGGACATGGAGACCAATGTTCTAGTCTCACCTTTGCCAATTTCTTCCTGACAGCTCAGTTGCCGCAGCAATAGGATGTGAGTAGGAACAGATGACATCAAAAGCCCCTTTGTGTTTGCACAGCCCTGATTCTAAGGCAGTCTACGGGATAAATGCATTGCCAGTATAAATTTCAATGACAACTTATTTTTAATACAGTGTGTTTTGAACTGAGTTTCTATTTTTATTCATTTGGCATTCGGTGGAGAGGTGAGAGGTAAAGAAAAATGAATTCTGGCAAGTCTGGTTTCCTAAAGTGGCCTGTGTTCGGGAATTTAGCAGCCTCTGAACTGAATAAAGGGGTGACTGATTTGTGTTTTTCAGGTCTCACATTATCAGTGACCCCATAGTACAGTCTACCTCTTACCTCTCAGGAACTTGGCTTCAAACTTCAGGGAGAGTTTGTGACTCCCTTTATACTGCCAGTGAGACAGACCTTGCTAAATCCATTTTTCTAGATGGAGAAATGAAGTCACTTCCAGAGAAGTCAGTGTTAGCACAATTTAAAAGCTTGACCTACAATTACTTCTTAAAGTATTTATGTTGTTAAAAGTTGCTTTTTTTCACTGTCAATGTAGGCTCACAAAAACAATTCACAGATATCAGATAAATGCTATTACAAGGTAGAACTATTTCCTAGAAAGAAGAAAATATTCTATCAACTGAAATAAGATTCTTTCAGTGGAAGGAAAGGAAACAAGGATAAAAGAAAAAACTGTCTAATGGAAAAGTACTATAAAGTATTGTAGATTGGCGTATAAATAAGACAAACAGTATAAGGGAATGATGTGGCTTTTAAATCCATTTAGTGTAAATAGACATTGCAGAAAACAATATATTTTTAATGCAAATTGTTCTAATGTTACAGTACAAATTCCCTTTACATATCATAGTGGTTAAACTATGTCTTTTCAACCTTAATTTTTTTATATTAAATTGTACTTATTTGTAATGAGCCTTTTAAATGCTTGATGCGGTGTTATTATTCTGTGGCAAAACATTTCTCAGGTGCACAACATTATTTTAAAATAAATCCCTTACAATGTACATAGTTTCTGGAGTCTTTTGAAATTTATGGCATTTAAGAATAGATGTGTGTTTCTTCAGTGAGGGAGCTCTTCAAGGGAATTTTTGACTGCTGATGCAAACGTAAGTAAGCAATGCACTTGTTTGGTTAAGACTTTTAGCCTTGACCTCGGGCTTTAAACCCTTGTCCTTTATTAATCACGTGTTTCCTGAATCAAAGAGAATATTTTTGGAGGGAGAAAATTGTTCTGGGACTGAAGGAGTGTTATATACCAAACAGACATGCCCAGATGACAAATAACCCCTGTATGATAGCCAGGGTTCATCCAGCTGGTCGGCCCCATATTATGTGATTGATGGTGTTGATGTTGTAAATAGGCCTAAGATGTGCCAAGTGTAAGAGCCATAACAAAGTCCCTCAGATTTATACTGTAGATAGAAGGAGGAAGCAAGAAGGCATGTTCCCAGCACATGGCAATTCTAAGAATGGTGTCATGATTACAAGTAACCTTGCAGCATTTGTCTGGTTTCTTTCGAAGTTAAACAAAAACTATTTGCTGGTCAGGAATGAATAGGGTCACATAAGGTCTGTCTGAACTTTATGATTACTAAAATGTTTCTCTGTAACTGGGCACGTTCTGAAGCTAAAATAACATTGGAATCATTGTAGGGATCAATACACTGATTTTTCCTTTGCCTTTTGAGGCTTCTGAGATAATAAGAAAGGCTCTATGCTTTTTTAATAAAAGTGGTATCATGAAATATGTTAAAACCACTAAATATTTAAAGTAAAAAAAAAAACAACTCAAAGATTATTTAGCCTGACTGTTCCATTTACAAATAGGAAAATGGATGACTTTTTATTTAAGGAGAGTCATGTTGTTTATGTTTTAAAGTATTTGTAAATCATTCTTTAAAAACAGATAACACTACATATGAAAATCAAAAACACTTAGGCCAGGCGTGGTGACTCATGCCTGTAATTCCAACACTCTGTGAGGCCACGGCAGGTGGATTGCCCTGAGCTCACAGGTTTGAGACCAGCCTGAGCCAGAGTGAGACCCCCACATCTAAAAGTTGTTGGGCATTGTGGGAGGTTGAGGAAAGAAAATCCCAGCTACTTGGGAGGCTGAGGAAAGAAAATCACTTTAGTCCAAAAGTTGGAGGTTGCTGTGAGTTATGATGCCATAGCACTCTATGGGTGTGACAAATCGAAGCTCTGTCTCAAAAAAAAAAAAAAAAGGAAGTAAGTAAAAAAACTTACATTTGCGTTTTCAAGAATGGCAATGATAGTACTTAATTTTTAAAATGATTATTAAATATAATTTACATGCATAGGAAGTTGTTATACTATTATGAGATTTCATTGATGAAAATTCATATCTCTAGGTTTACATGGTGATCATTATTGTGAATTTTCATAGCACTGAGAAAAACTAAACTTCACTCTTCATCTTCTCTATAAACAGCTTTTACTAAATGGATTCATTGGGTGCTTTAAGAAATAGCCCTGTGAAACTTGTCCCTGGGATTCATGTGCACAGCTTGTTCAGGACAATTTCTATAAACACACTTTGTGAAACTTCTTCCTAGTCTTAGTTTTAGGAATACTTATGCTTCTCTGAGACAATATATTTGCATTCCAAATATATTGCATGAAATCAAAACTAGTTTGAGATATCATCTAACTCCAGTGAGACTGGCCTATATCACAGAATCCCAAGACCAGAGATGTTGGTGAGGATGTGGAGAAAAGGGAACACTCTTACACTGCTGGTGGGAATGCAAAATAATACATTCCTTTTGGAAAGATATATGGAGAACACTTAGAGATCTAAAAATAGATCTGCCATTCAATCCTGTAATTCTTCTACTGGGCATCTACCCAGAAGACCAAAAATCACATCATAACAAAGATATTTGTACCAGAATGTTTATTGCAGCCCTATTCACAATTGCTAAGTCATGGAAAAAGCCCAAGTGCTCATCAATCCACGAATGGATTAATAAATTGTGGTATATGTACACCATGGAATATTATGCAGCCTTAAAGAAAGATGGAGACTTTACCTCTTTCATGTTTACATGGATGGAG
>CAUYPK010062247.1:0-34468 GCA_963574355.1 Loris lydekkerianus | reverse complement strand
GAATTTCGGCTCTTTGCCTCTTATCATTATTTTGTATACTGTGGCTCTTTGCCAAGTTTGGATTTTGTTATGCTGCTTCTGAGGAGGGACCTCTGAGGAGCGATCTCCGAGCGTGTAGTCGAACTTGTTCGCCACCCCTGAGTTACAGTATCTTACAGGGCTCAAAAATCAAATCCCTAGATTTTGATTATCACACCTAAGTATTTTAGGGAAAAAAACCCCAAAGAGTTCTAATTAAAGACAAATGGAAAAACTTAACAGACACCAAAGAGCCCAGTATAATTTTTATTCCTTATCAATATAATTTGCGGTCTTCAACAATTTTGTTTCTATATGACATCTTCTCTGTAAAAAACACTTCTGACTTGAACTATAATCTGGGCCATGAAAAAGCCACTTTTCTGATATGAGCTCAGATATGGATTCCCAAGGATTACTTGCAGTAAGAGGTGACACCAGGGGATGGCAGTAAATAGTGGTGATTCGACCTTCTCCACTCTCGCTTTTAGCTGACAAAATCCTCTGCTTTGACAACTTCACTAAACTATTCATCTTATGCAAAGATGAAATCTTAGGGGAATGGTCTTTCTTTTTCTTCGATGCTTCCTTTCCTGGGCTATTCCTGATTTCAGCATTATTTGGTGTCTTCTGTTGGGGCTTTTCCTCAGCAGAAATAGAAAGAATGGGTTTCAAGATCTTTTTCCGTTTTACACATTTTGACTTCTCTGAACTTGTGTGAGGTTCCAAGTCCACACTTTTAGCTCTCTGGAACTTATCTGCACTCATGCACATTGCAGAGCTCACTGTGTTAGAATTCTGAGCACTGTGATAGTTTAATTTAAGCAAATAGTCCCATAAGGATAACCCATTCCTAAAACCCTCACATGGTTGGCTAATGCCTTGAGGCCCACATCTTCTTCCACGAATCCACTTGATTTCCCTCAGAATCCTGCAAAAGATCAAATCACGAGATCATATATGCATATAAAATATGAAGAACCAGAAGCATACTTCTTTGGAAGACATGAAACAGAAACTCACTGCAGGATTCCATGGATGGATGAATGAGAAGGTCCCAGGTAGGTCGCCCTTAAGTCAAGTGATTTGTACAAATAGCCTACCGCCTCAATCATGCTGTGATGACAAGAGTCATTTATCAATAACTGGCCTGCTGGATATGTGAAAATAAGAATGTTAGAATCTGAAAAATTACTCCTGACTACACGTATTTAAAAGAGAAGGATTAAAAGGGGGGACATTGGAACATTACCTGTTGTAATATTTTGCCAAGAAACTTGAGTTTAATCATAAATAATTAGATACACATTGAAGGATGCTAGGGCAAAAAAGACAGGCAAAAACTTACCTTATACTCTCCAAAAATGTCAATATCATGAAAAACAAAACAAGGCTACTTAAATGTTCTAGACTAAAAGAAATGCAATGCAGGCTCAGCACAGTGGTTACGGCACCAGCCACATACACCAAGGGTGGTGGGTTTGAACTTGGCCCAGGCCAGCTAAACAACAATGACAGTGGCAACAAAAAATAGCCGGGCATTGTGGTGGGTAGTCCCAGCTACTTGGGAGGCTGTAGGCAAGAGAATCACTTAAGCCCAAGAGTTTGGGGTTGCTGTGAGCTGCGATGCCATAGCACTCTACCAAGGGGTGACATAGTGAGACTCTGTCTAAAAAAAAAAAAGAAATACAATATCTGCAGTAGGATTTCTGGACTAAAAAAGGAAACCACTACAGAGGACAGTGCTAGGATACTTGAGGAAATTTGAATATGGGCTCTACATTAGATAACGGTCTATTGTAAAAGTTAGATTTCCAGGGTTTGATTGTTGTGTTGTGATTATGTAGGGGAAGCTCCTTGTCCTCAGAAGACACATGCAGTGCAGTGTTCAGAAATAAGTGTCATGTTTGTAACTAACTTCCCAATAGTTCAGAAAAATATCTATGTACATGTCTGTATATGTATATGAAAGAGAAAGAGAATCCAAATGTGAAAAAATGTCAATAATTGCTGAATACCAGTGACATTTATACCGTTGTTCATCATACTATTCTTGAAATTTTGCTATAGGTTTTTAATTTTCCAAAATAAGAAATTGAGAGGCTCAGCACTTGTGGCTCAAACAGCTAAGGTGCCAGCCACATACACCTGAGCTGGCGGGTTTGAATCCAGCCCAGGCCTGCCAAACAACAATGACGGCTGCAACCAAAAAGTAGCCGGGCGCCTGTAGTCCCAGCTACTTGGGTGGTAGCAGAGGCAGGAGAATTGCTTGAGCCCAGGAGTTGGAGGTTGCTATGAGCTGTGATGCCACAGCACTCTACCGAGGGCAACAAAGTGAGACTCTGTCTCTAAAAAAAAAAAAAAAAAGAAGAAATTGAGAAAAAATGTTGCCAGGTGCCAGTATCAATAATTTAATTCTCCAAAATTTGTTAAATGTAGACACAATACATTTTCTAGCAGATGGTACTCATTTATTCATTTTACCCATTTACAACACTTCTAATAAGGAACTGAATTTATACCATTGATTTTAAACCTACTGTAAGATTGGTATGTGTAGGGCATTGATCTGAATGGTGAAAAGAGACTACTTGAGTATGTTAAGTTCTAAAATCACAAACAGATGACCCAGTCGGTGACGTTGCAGTAATAATAACAGCAAACATATGTGAGTAATTGCCATTTGCCAGAAGTGTGGACTCCTACAAGGCATAAACTATCATCACTTGTCCTGTTATTCATTTATTATTAGTAATAGAACCACACTTCCGCCTGGTTCAAAAATGAAACTATATCAAAATGTAAGTGAAACGTGTCTTTCTCTCCTCTGTCCCCATCTGTGCAGTCTCCTAAAACGGAACCAGGGACGTGAGTTTCCAGTGTGGCCTTCTGGAGAATTTTTAGTGCATGTTCATCTTACTTGTCTTTTAAATCTAGGAAAACTGAGAGGTTAAGTAACTAGTTCTAGTTCATAGGAGAACCATCCTGGGTTGGCCCCTTCCTCAAGTCCATGCCCTTGACTGCTAACTCAGGCTGCCTCTTCCCCATTTTGGATTGCCCTTCTGAGGAGCATCAGCCATGGCTTCTGCTTGCAGAAATGTTCTTTCTGCAGCCTTGCTTCACGGGTCACAGCCTGTGTCTCATATTGCCTGCAGCTTTTTTCTGGAACCCTGATAGGGAGTTTCAGTTGCTGTCTCTGCTGAGCAATCTGCAGCTGTTTCTTCTTTCTGAATTCTTTTCATGATGCCCTGTGGTCACCCTAGTTGCCCCAATCTAGCTCACAGAAGACACTTGAGAATTACCCTGTTTGTGACTGCATTGGCTTTAGCTGGCCTTAAAAAGGGACAGTGGAGAAAAACAGAATGTGTCGTGAGATAGTGAAGACAGAACGCATTCTCAGAGATTCTTTGGCCTTCTATAACCAGATTCAAGGTGTCTGCAAGGCCCTTCAAGAGCCTGTGATGCTACAGGATTGAAATGTTCACAGTTAGAAAAAAAATTCTTAACAAACTTAAAAAAAAAAAAAAGAAAAGAAAAGAAATTTTCACACTGACCAGTTTCCGGTGCTGTTTCACATAGTACTTCATGGGCCTCTGTCCCCAGGCTCCCTTTCGGCCACACACGTCAGTCAAATCCTCGGTCCCCTCGAGGCCCATTCTGGACCTAACCTATTACCTTGATCTCAGAACTTTCTTGGACACAATCAGACTCTCATTCTGACAACAAGCAGATGTCAGGAAAAGACATCCTTGCCTCAGCCCCAATCCCAATCCACTAGCTCTTTTCTCGGCTGGTACCAGCTGGACCAGCCTGATCAGGTTTCCCAGCTCAGGGAAGAGGAAAGACCAGAATAGGTTAATATCAATTGAAAAGAAGTCATTGCACTTTCTCTCACTTCAAACCTTTGCTCTAGACTAGGAGGGAACCTAACGTTTAATTTTAGCATTATGTTCATGGTTCTGTGTACAATATCTCATTAAATCTTCAGAATAACCCCATAGACAGATTTTATTATACCTTCTTCATGGTAAAAAAAAAAAAAAAAAAAAAAAAAAAAATATATATATATATATATATATATATATATATATGAGACTCAGAGAAATGCTGTCCACAAGCCCAGAAAATTGCAGAACTGCAATTCCAACCCAGCTCCCTCAGATCCAAGACCATAACTTCTAGAAATGAGAAAAGAAAACACTATTTTCCTTACTACATTGATTGTATGGAAGATTTTCCATAAAAATACAACTAATAAAGAACCCCCAGTTACATTTTCCGTTTGTACTTCTGGATGGAGCCACACAGTCCCTATTTCTAATGGAATATAAATTCGGGATAGGGATAATGGGAGCGGGTCCCACCAACTCTCTTGAAAATCTGTTCTCAGAGTTTAAGTAGTAAATTTTCCTAGTCTTCTCCCCTTTATTTTCAGTCCTTAACATTAACAAGAAGGTGGTATATTTATTATTTCCTCTAGAAATAGAAAGGAAGATCTTTTATCCAAAGTCAGTCCTCTGTCCTTTAATCTTCTAAAGCATAACTTTTCCTAATCTTTATTCTACTAACACTGAAATTAAGTCCTGTTGCTCTTGCTTCATATATAATAATATTTGCTGTCGCTTAATAGGTGGGATTTTGCAGTGTCGGTCCCATGTGAGAGATGCTTACATTCTCCTGGGTCCACCACAGCCCCTCAACAGTTGTCACCAGGTAATACTGAAATCTCTGGTGTTGGCAGGGGTCTTCAGGAAGTTTCCCTGAACAGGTCAGAGACTTAGTGGATGCTGCCCAACTGTGAACTTCCCTTCTGTGCTGGGAGTGAATGAGATCAAGAAGCAAGGACAGGGCGGTGCGTGTGGCTCAAAGGAGTAGGGCGCTGGCCCCATATACCAGAGGTGGCAAGTTCAAACCCCACCCCAGCCAAAAACTGCAAACAAACAAACAAAAAAAAAAAAAAGAAGCAAGGACAATCACACCCCATATTCTATGCCCAGAAGACAGCCTGCAAATTTGTAATGAAGGAGGATTCAGCAGTCTCTAATGCTACAACCCTTTAAATACGCTTCCTCATGTTGCGGTGAACCCCAACCATAAAATTATTTTCATTGCTACTTTATAACTGTAATTTTGCTACTGTTATGAATCGTAATGTAAATATCTGATATTAGGTGACCCTTGTGAAAGGGTCGTTTGACCCCCAAAGGGGTCACGACCCACAGGTTGAGAACTGCTGCTCTCAAGGCTCTTTGTTGAAAGTTACTTTGCGTTCGATAGTCAGGCCATGTCTAAAGTTTCTTTGTCAGAGTCTTAAGTTCAGTTTGAGAAATAAAGTTTGTTTGCTCATGCTTTCAATAAACGTGTGTGTCTACAAATGGATTAGGGAGAAATCTGTCTACCATTGGTCCCAAATAAAGTAAGAGGTTGGATGGAGCTGGATGTCTCCATGGGACCTCAATTTCTGCTCTAAGAAAACAATAAAAGGGCACCCATAGCTCAGTAGTTATGGTGCCAGCCGTGTGCTCCGGGGCTGGTAGGTTTGAGCCTGGTCCAGACCTGCTAAACAAAACAAACAAACAAACAAACAAACAAAAAAATAGCCGTAGTCCCAGCTACTAGGGAGGCTGAGGCAAAAGAATCTCTTGAGCCCAACAGTTTGAGGTTGCTGGGAGCTATGATGCCACGGCACTCTACCGAGGGTGACAATAAAAGAAAAGAATACAATAAAAGAGTTTAGAAGCCAGGTGTAGTGGCTTATGCCTGCAGTCCTAGAACTTTGGGAGGCTAAGGCAGGAGGATTGCTTGAACTCAGGAGTTCAAGACTAGCCTGAGCAAGAGTGACACTCCATCTGTTCTAAAAATAGAAAAAATTAGCCAGGCATAGTGGAGCATGCCTGTAGTCTCAGCTCCTCCAGAGGCCGAGGCAAGAGGATCACTTGAACCCAGAAGTTAGAGGTTGATGTGAGCTATGACACCACGGCACTCTACCTAGGGTGACAGAGAGAAAATCTTTCTCAAAAAAAAAAAAAAAAAAGAAAGAAAGAAAATAGTTTGGAGGGTCCTCCCCTCCACCCACCTCCCCTCAGTGTGACTGAGGGGGGCCTGGCTGCAGGTAGCGGGTAGCACCCTCCATTGTCCTCCTCCCTCACTACCGCACAAACTCACCAACTAAAGGGCTGGGCCCTTGGAGACCCCCACCTTTGAGTAGAGGAAACAGGCTCATTATTCTTTCTTCAACAGGCTTTGATCCCTACCACCAAAATCGAAGGTTTCCTATGAGCTTTGTGTCACTAAACACGATGGTCTGCTCTCAGTCGTCAGGTCGTCAGGTCTCTACACTTTCCTTTTTCGGCTCCCGTGATTTACTGATTCTCAGCCTACCTCTGGTGCCATTCTGGTGCCTTTTGCCACAACCCTTTCTTGGAGGCACCCCTTAAATACTGGCATTCTCCCAAGTTCTTTCTCTTGCCACCACTTTGGTTATATTCGTCTTCATTTCTACTTTGTCTCTATCCGGCGATTCTACTGGGGTTAGCCAACATGAACTGAGGATTCCCAGGTACTTTCTCTGGCTCAGCATTCTACCTCCTAACCCCCAGACTTATATATTCTACTGACCACTGAATGTCTTTACTTTGATAAGATATTAAGACGCAACCTGCCCAAAATTAGTTCATCATGGCTCCCAACCCTTCTTCCCCAAACTGTGCACTCTTTCCTGCAATGGCTTCAGCGTCACCCACCCAGCTGCCCTGGCCTAAGGCACAGCCATAAATCAGGAGATTCCTTTGACAGTTTCCATTGCCTCCCCTCCCACATCCAATCAAGTCTTGTTGGGTTTACCTACTAAGTCTCAAATTCAACTCCTCCTCTCCATTTCTCCTATCCCTGTCTTAGTTTACATATTTCATCCCCCCTTGGGCCACAAGAGGATTGCATTTAAAACACAAATCTTCTCACGCCTCTTAAAACCAGAAATCCCACAGATGCTCCCCTGCCAAAACCTTGAGCATAGTACACAAGTTTTTGTTGCCCAAACTTTACAGATTATTCCAACGTCATTCCCCAACCGTCCCCATTCCAGAGCATCACCCGTCTTTGCGCCTTTGTTCTTGCTGATCCTTCTTTCTTAAATGTTTCTCCTGAATTTTTTCACCAAGTATCTATCTTTCAATACTACTCATGGCCCAAGTCACTTTCTCTAGAAGGTCTTCCTTGTTGCCTGTCATGTGCTTCCCGGTGTCTGTCACAGTACATGACACAGTGGCTTGCAGTTATCCTTGCAAGCTTGTCTCCTCAAGACCACAAACACCTGGAGCCCACAGACAGGGAAGGCCTTGGAAGTTGGGTCAGAGGACTGGATTCCAAGAATTAAATCTATTACAAATTAGAAGTAATGTTTTGGAAGGTCTCTTGGTCTTTGTGAACCTCAGAGATTATACCATCTAATTCATAGGATGCTCTGATCAAATGTACTAGGGTAAGTCATGTGACATATCCACTATTTCCTCAGCTTTAAAATCAGCTCAGCGATCTCTAAGTGTCCCTTCCAGGTTTAAAAGTTTTCTAAACTTACCAGGCCTATCCATCAGTTTCCTGTAACCAATAGAAAATATACAGACAAAACATATGCCCAGGGCACACTAGATGCCTGCAGCTAGGAGGCTCATTTCTGCCCTGCTGGCATACTTCTGTCCCCAACATTTCAGTCCCATTGTGGCCCAGAATCAATTGGGCTTGTCAGTCTAATTAGGAAATTAAGTACACTCCAGACTAGTAGCATTTGAGTGTGAATTGAAAGGGAGTTGTTTTCTAAGAAAACCGGACTGAATGGTTTGAAAAAACGCAATACCATGAGCTGCCAAAAAAAAAAAAAAAATTCAAATTATGAGTAGACAAGACAACTGCAAAAGATGGAAGTGGTGGGAAGGGTAGCAATTTAGAAGGCTCCTGAATGCAGACTGTATCCTAATTGTTCTAGAAACTAAAACTAGAAATGGTGGGTGATGAATTTTGAAAAAGGTGACATCTAATTCCAATCAGAGGACCCATTAAAGAGAGAGAGAGAGAGACACCTTAATTCTACATTTAAAAGTCTGGGGAAAGAATGGACATTTATATTTAAGTTAAGATGTAAGGTCTCTATCACTTACCCGACTTGATTGGACTAAGCAATCAACTGCTATTGAGAAGAGAGTTCTCAAGCATTTGAGAAAAGCTGAGCATTTTTAAATTAAGAGAAGGGACTGACGGCCCCTTCTGAGGGTCACCCACGAGAGCCTTTGTGTAATTTCTTCCTTCTCAATTTGACTAAGATGGTTGGCATTGCTTTTTCAAAAGAATCCCAGGGAGAGAGAAGTAACATAATGTTCATCCACCACACTTTATCCAAAACAAACAATTCAGTACAGAACACTCAGCTTGATATTATATAATGGAGCCTGAAAAACCACATTTCTATTCTTTTCTCCCACAGAAATGGTTTCTCAATAGAAAAATATAAAACACTCCTCAAAGAAGAAGAGCTCTATGTCAGAGGCAGCTCAGGGCATAACTCACAAAACCCTCATTTCAAGTCAGGGTTCCTACTGAAATCCCTAGAATTGACAGTTGGATAAAGTTAGGGTTGGTACTTGAAATTGGATCAAAATCGAAAGGAGATGAATTATAAAGGATATATACCAAACAAAAAGAGATTTCATTTATAAGTGCCTCACAAAACTGTGATCAGGAGAAGAAACAGGCCTGGAGCCCATAGCACAGTGGTTACGACACCAGCTACATACACTGAGTGTGGCGGGTTCAAACCCGGCCTGGGCTGCTAAACGACAATGACAATTGCGATAACAGCAACAAAATAGCCGAGTGCTGTGGTGGATGCCTGTAGTCCCAGCTACTTGGGAGGCAGAGGCAAGAGAATTGCTTAACCCCAGGAGTTTGAGGTTGCTGTGAGCTGTGATGCCACTGCACTCTACCCAGGGCAACGCAGTGAGACTCTGTAAAAAAAAAAAAAAAAAAAAAGGAGAAGAAGAAAAAAATGTTGGATTTGTCACATCACAAATTTGTCAGTTTAATACATGTTTATGATAGTCTCAAGCACAAAAATGTGATTTTTATTAAAATCTTAATTATCAAAAATTGCAGGAGGTCCACTATTTTCATATCCTTGGCAGATTACCCCGCATTCTACAAGTCGATCAAATTTAGTAATGAAACACTAAAGAAAGTGCCAAGATATTCAAGCCAGAAATTACGACTGTTAATTGGTAACCTGAGACGAAATCTGAAAAGTCAACTAAAGATTATTGTTTTCAACAGGTAAAATTACAATGGGGTTGTTCTTCTCAGTATTGTTAACCGGGAGCAGAGCCATAATTTCTGTTGACTAACCCAAGTAAAATTTCTGGGGGAAAATTAGTAAAATTTCTGTTTACTAAATATTGTAAATAAAAGAAGGTGTTTATCTACCTCTCGACCTTCCTACAGTCACAGAGCACGTAGGTACAGCTTGCCTGTTTTTCATGCTTTGAAGACACCCAGAATAAATGATAAGGCCCCAGACCCTGGGAGTTTGTTCTGTTTGACAGTTCAAACTGTACACCTTGGAAAGGAATAGGAAATGAAAGGAATTTTTCTCTTTCGTGACTGTGGATTCACAATATTCTTTTAGAATATGATACCAGAAATCTCCTGTGCTAGAAGAATGACTCTAGGTTCCTGACACTTACCTACTTTGCAGAGACCATGCACTGGCAAGAGACATATAAGCAAAATCCTAGTGAACAAATGAATCTATAATTTTAGATAGTAAACAACAGGTAATTTATTCCTTACCCAAAATACGTGAGCCTAGAAGTGTTGCAGATTTTAGATTTTTTCAGATTTTGGAATATTTTCATCATGCTTACTGACTAAGCCTCCCTAATCCCAACCTTCAAAAGGCTAAAATGCTCCCACGGGAGGAAGCGCCTGTGGCTCAAAGGAGTGGAGCGCTGGTCCCATATGCAGGAGGTGGCGAGTTCAAACCCAGTCCTGACCAAAAACCACAAAAAATTAATAAATAAATAAATAAAATAAAATAAAAATAAAATGCTCCCACGGGTATTTCCTTTGAGCATCACGCTGAAGCTCAAAAAGTTTTGGAGTTTGGAGCATCTTGGGTTTGGGGGATTCAGATTAGGGATGCTCAACCTGGACTATGTTTAATATCTCTTAGCTGGTGATAAGGGTGGGAGTTAAATTACATAAGATGGGCAAGAATTCTTCACTGTGTATATAGTCTTGATGAGATCTGAATCATTCTGAAGAATTTCTCAATCTCCTAAATAGAATGAGCCCATCTGAGGATCACTGGCGACCACGACTTCTTCAGTAATTTTTTTTTTTTTTTTTTTTTTTGGAGACAGAGTCTCACTATGTCCCCCTTGGTAGAGTGCTGTGACATCACAGCTCACAGCAACCTCAAACTCTTGGGCTTAAGCAATTCTCTTGCCTCAACCTCCCAAGTAGCTGGGACTACAGGTGCCCACCACAACATTTGGCTATTTTTTTTATTGTTGTTTTTATTGCAATTGTCATTGTTATTTAGCTGGCCCAGGCCCGGTTCAAACCTGCCAGCCTGGGTGGATGTGGCTGGCACCCTACCCACTGAGCTACAGGTACCACCCAACTTCTTCAGTCTTAAATTGCCACTTGGCTGCAGGACAGGACTTCCTTCCAGTCAATACCCTGCCCAGACTCTCCCACCACTGCCTGTTTTCCTGCTTTGCCTCTCCCACCTCCCCTTCTGGCTGGATACTTTTTCATCAGCCCTCCTGTCAGCTCTTGACTGTCCCCTCCGTGTACTGCTTGTTGCTACCTTTGTATATGCAGTTCCCATCTAGAAGTACCCCTTTCTCAGATAGCTTACTCCCTCCACTTCCTTAATGGTCCCTCCCAAGAGGGTTTCCTTGAAAAGGCTCTTGCTGCAGATCACTGTCTTCCTTTATATTGAAGCACTGAATGTTAACTCTGTTGGGAACCCTAAGAAACTCAACACCCTTATTTTACAGACGGGGCCCAGGGGCAGACCTGGGACAGGGAGGTTGTAACTTGCTAAAGGTCACATGGCTGATTTTGGCCAAGCTAAAACCAAAATCCAGTTCAGTCGCCTCCTGCCAGCCTACGTTTTAAATCCTTGATGTGTTATATTTTTTTAGTCTAAGTTTTGTTTTGTGTCCTAACAAAATGGTAAGTTGCTTGAAGGCAGAAGTTAACGTCTTGGGTTTTGAATCCTGCAAAGCTTTTAGGACCATCCTTTGAGCATGGGGAAACTATGTCTGTTTGTCTGTGACTACACCCCGAAAAAACCAAAACACATTTGCACCAAATTTACAAAGTATGTTTGGGATGATGTGAACTAAAATACAGTCCATATGGCATTCATAAAAGTCACACTAGGGGACCTACGAGACCACTTTAGTGACAATCAGCCTCCCTGAAGAGCACCCAAGGGTCCTTCCCAGAAGGGAGACAAGTTACAAACAAAAGAAACAAACAGTAGTTTCATACATGAGTCTGAAACTGCCTTTACTGACTGATGACAGGGTGCAAGGCAAAAACTAGAATAAGGGCCCCAAAACTCTATGAAGGAACAAGCATAACTAAAAATAGTGATAATAATCAGCTACTGTCCCCCTGTTTACTCCCAGCCAGTAGCTGTAAGATTCTTAATTTTTCTCTACAAATAACATCATCTTTTGGAACCATAAAGGTATTTTCTAAGCTGTCTTCCAAGGCCTGCATTCCAGGGTATTGGCTAACCCTCCCAGACCAGCGGCCCAGACCAACACACCAACCCTACTCGAATCATGACCCCAGGGGATGAAGCAAAACAAGAAAATGATTTCCAGACCCCTAAAGTATTACCCCCAAACTCGGCCAATTAGCAAACCTCATTACCTAATCCTCTGCCTGTCAAACTACATTTGAGAAAATCCTCCCATCTCCCTGCTTAGCACTATGCGGAAAAAACTCTCTGCTATAAACCCTGCTGTCTCTGGGTAATGGCTTCATGCAGAAGGACCTCGTTGGCAGCAACAAGCCCCCAAGCCAAGGTTACAAAGGCAGAAGCAAGCAGTTATTTGCAATTGAGCTGCCCTGACAGGGGGAGCTTCACACTGTGTGTACCAGGAGGGCGAGGCACGTTGTGTTTCCTTATAGAGCAAACGATTCTCCCAAACCACTCCAGCTCTACAAACTGATCAGGAAAGAGACTACAACCTTACAATTATGACATGCATTGTAACGTGCTAAGCACTTAAACTAAAGGCTTGCTGAATTGAAAAGTGTAATCACCTTTACACCACAGTTCTCCTTTTTCTCCTCCTCAATAAAAGAATACGTATCTGTGGCTTCCAGCAGGACAGCCTTGACCATATTCAGTAACACTTTTACTACAGAACGCCAACATGTCTTTTTAAATGATTAATGGTAAGGAGTCCCAGCTATACGCGGCTCTGGCTTATTTCTTATTTTATGGAGTCAACTCAGGCATATTTCCATTTAGATAGAGAATTTCCATTAAAGGGAGGAAAACTAAAAATACTTCTTATCTGTTAAAGAAAAATGGATTCAGAGATCTCCATAAACAGTCTACGTTCCCTCCTAACACTCTTGTCTTTCTGAAGTGATAACATTGGTCTGTTCTCACTGTCACCAGTTAAAACAAGGGCACAAGATTATCCCTTTAACAGCTTGATTAACCATCCACAATGTTCCTGTAAGCCAGAAGTGAGCCTTATGTCAAATAAATCAACTCCAATCAACAGCAGGAGATAGTCATGGCAAGAATGGCTTCTTAACCACACTGAAAATTGACCACAAAATTAAAAAATATTATACAGACTTAAGAAGTCACAGAAACACAGCAATGGCTATCTTACAGATGCCTCTTATTTTTTTTTTCCAAAGTCTCAAAAAATAGACTTTCTTTCTTTGCATTACTATTATTATTATTGCTTAATACTTGGTTGCAGCAATCGTCTGATTTCTTTTCTGAATGTATTTATCTTCATTCGTTATTTTATGACGTTTTTGTTTCTAGTCCTTATCTTTAACATTGTTATTGTTGTTAAATTTTAAGGCTTTTTAATTTTGTGAAGACAAAAAGTGGAAACCTAATAAACACATGTATATGTCTTAAATTAAAAAAAAAAATGCTTCACATCCTCAGCCTGGAAATATTCAACTGAAAAAAAAAAAAAAAAAAAGGCACATACACTTGTATATCTATAAACTGAAAATATTCTTTTATTACAGATATCAATCATTTTAAGCCTTTTTCTGCCTCAATAAGTGATTAGGCCAAAAGCAATCATGTGTTGCTGTGAAACGGATGACAAGCATATTCTGTAGGAAGCGGCTGCTGTAGGTCACCATCTCTCAACCTCAGCATTGCTGACGTTGGAGACCAGATAATCTTTTGTTGTGGGGGCTGGCTGTTTGGGGCCTTGTAAAATGTTCAGCCATATCCTCGGCCTCCACTCACTAAATGATAGTAGTATTCCCCCTTCCCCATGATGACAATCAAAAATTTCTCCAAATTTTTGTCCTGGAGGGCAAAATCAGCCCTACTTAAAACCATTTATTTAGGCTGAAGTACAGCTTGTGCCCTGTGGCAATGAGACATCAGGACCCCTGACAGTGTTCCTTTTTTTTTTTTTTCTAGTTGTGGCACTCACAGAAAACGGGAATTCTTATATACCTTACTAAAATAAACACATCTACAAAAGGCTGGACATGAGCACTTCGGGGGCTCCACCCCTGCCCAGCTGCCCAAGGACTGAGAGTCTTGATTTGGAACACTGGGAACCTGCTCATCCAAGACACAAAAGCTGAGAGGTTCTGCCCTCTGGAACTCAGGCCCTGGACTACCCTGACCCCTTCCGCGCCCTTCCTGCTGGGCAAGGCTATCTCCATCCTTCTGTCCAAGTACTGTCTGCAGCCTCCAATTCAACTCTTCGTTCTCCTCAATTTCCAAGTTTGTAGCAACAAACTAACAGGTTAAAGGGCCAAATTAGTACCAAGGCAGTAAAAGACAAGGTCCTTGGCAAAGCCTGGAGAGTAGAGCCTGTCTCTTATGAGGCCCCTGAGGAGGCTGCGCCTGGAAGACTGCCTGGAAGATGGAAATAAGTCTCACTTAACTGAGCCAGTACCAGTGAAGAAGAAACTCATTAGTCACCATAAACTGCAAGTAACAATATCAACATGTTGGTCAAAGAAACTCCAAAAGAGAATTGGAACTCCTCACCCACAGTAGTAACAGAAGCGACAGGTACCAAGAGAAATAAAGGAACAGAACCTCCTGCCCCTCCTCATGAGATTGAAAGCCCAATTTTTTAATTTCAATGTTTAACTTTGATCTAATTTTAAGTTTTTATTTGTATCTTTACGTTGATCGGGCCTTCAAACCTCTGGGCCAGGTCTGAGAACCTGAGACCTATGTCATATAACTAAAACTACAGGTGGGCCTCAGGAAAAGCCATCTTATTATTTCTCGTCATGTGTTAACTTTAGTGTCACAGCACGAACAGTCAGGAAGAGGCCATGCACACACAATACAAACAATTCCTTAAGACAGAATTTGAAGAAAATGGGGAGAGTGGTATGGTACATGTTTAGCTTATACAAGAATGAGAAATGGACGGAAACGATTTTTAAAATATATCTTTCCTAATAATGGAAGGTAAATAGGTAGCAAAAAATAGTTGAAAGTATCTGAAAGTGAAAACTTTTTAAAAAATAAAGTAGAAGGCCCGTGCCTGTGGTTCAAAGGAGTAGGGCACCGGCCCCATATGCTGGAGGTGGCAGGTTCAAACCCAGCTCCAGCCAAAAACTACAAAAAATAAATAAATAAATAAAGTAGCTAGGCTCAGTGGTTCATACCCGTAATCCTTGCACTCAGAGAGGCTAAAGAGGGTGGACTGCTTGAGCTCAGGAGTTCAAGACCAGTCTGAGCAGGAGACCCCCGTCTCTATTAAAAATAGAAAAACTAGCCAGGAATCATGGTGAGTGCCTGCAGTCTCAGCTACTCAGGAGGCCGAGGCAAGAGGATCACTTAAGCCCAGGAATTTGAGGTTGCTATGAGCTATCATGACACCATGGCACTCTACCCGGGGTGACAGAATGAGACTCTATCTCAAAAAATAAATAGAATAAATAAAGTATGCAGATGAAACAAAGGGAAAAGTCACTTGTTCATAATAGATTCGATCGGCGCACTTACCTAATTTACACAAGGTGTCGCTGAGGCTGACATTCAGCTGTTTCCTGATGAGTGAGGAGTTGGTGAGAGAGTCTGCATTTTCCTTTACTTTTATCACTTGCTTATAATATTCAATTATTTGCTTCATCTGGGATCTAGAGAAGAGAAATTTAAAGTTTGAATGAAGAAGCACGACTTTCATTCATTCACTCAACAAGCATGCACTGGATGCTGGTGCTAGGCCAGGTGAGCAAAGATGAGTAAAACTAAACCTCGCCCTGGGGGAAGTACCTGAGGTAGAGGGGAGATTGGAGGGAGGAGCAGGGGTCCACCTGGAAGGACTGAGAGTGTCAACGGAAAGGTTTGGGCCATTAATATTGAAGAGTTTTCATCAGGAGAATGATATGATCAAATTTACATGTGAGACAAATTTGCAGGCACAGAAGTGAGGAAGGTAAACTAAAGCAGGGAGGCCAGAGGGAGAGCAAATGAAGAGGGTCTGAGCTGATGCTGTGCCCACAACGGGAGGGAGACCTCCCAAGACTTGCCACCTCATTGATGTGGCGGCACTGATGCCAGGAACGTTGGGGACTCTGTGCATACAGAGTGACAGGAACAGCCCTCAAGCTCCAACCCTGAACAGACACGGCATGGGCATGGAGGCTTTTCAATCAGACTTCCCAGGTACTGTCCCTGGCTCTGCCACTTAAAAGTGTCTTTTGTTTTGTTTTGTTTTAACTTAATTTTTTATGTTTTTTTATTTTAAATTAATATGAGGATACAAATTTGTACATTACATTGTTCTCACTTCCAAGGTAAAGTTCAAGTTAAAGCATCTTAACTTGCAAAGCCTTAGCTCTCTCATGTTCAAAATGGGATAATAAACCAGGCATGGTGACTCACATGGATAGCTTAAGAACAGGAGTTCAAGACAAGCCTGGGCAACATAGCAAGACTCCGTTTCTACAGAAAATTACAATATTAGCCAGGTGTGGTGGTATGCACCTGCAGTCCCAGCTAATTGAGAGGCTGAGGCAGGAAGATTGCTTGAGCCTAGTTCAAAGCTACAGTGAACTATGACTGTACCACTCTACTCCAGCCTGGGTGACAGAACAAGACTCTGTCTCAAAAAGAAAAGGAAGGATAAGAGAGTTGTGAGGATTAAATGAGAAATGTATGGGATATTATAACAGTGTCTGATAATAAATATGGTTAAGATGTGTCATTGAGATGAGGCCGTGGTGTTTGCACTGGATGAGATGAAAGAAGCGGGCCAGGCCACAATGGGGGGTGGGTGTGCCCAGTCTTGAGCAGGTTGACCCTGGATTGCCAGTGGAGATCTCCAGGAGGCAGATGGAGGCATGTGTCTACCACTAACAAGACAGGCCTAAGAATGATGTGGAGATGAGAAGCCCTCACCTACGGACCAACAGCTGAAGTCCTGGGCACGGGAGGGGCTGAGGTGCTCAGACTGAAACGAGCACAGAGAACAAGAGCCAAGATTGAGAGGCTGCTGATATTTGGGCAAGAGGCAGGGAGAGAAAGAGGAGCCCACAAAACCAACTGAGACCGCATAAGCAGAGAGGATGTCCACAGCGGAGGGTCCCTCAGAACCCAGGAAGGGTGCGACTGACACAGCCAGATGCTTCAGAGGACAGGGCTGCCAATATAAAAATGCAAAGCGGCTCAGCGCCCGTAGAACAGTGGTTACGGTGCCAGCCACATACACCCAGGCTGATGGGTTCAAACCTGGCCCAGATCAGGCCAACAAAGACAACTGCAACAAAAAATAGCTCGGTGTGTGGCAGGCACCTGTAGTCCCAGCTACTTGGGAGGTGAAGACAAGAGAATCACTTATGCCCAAGAGTTTGAGGTTGCTGTGAGCTGTGATGCCACAGCACTCAACTGAGGGCTACCTACTAGACTCTGTCTTAATAAATAAATAAATAAATAAAATTAAAATAAAAATGCAAAGGGATGCTTTGGGGACACTGTGATGACTTTCATAAATGGAGCTGGAGGGTGGAAGAAGTAGTCCAAGGATGGTGAGAGAGGAGGAATTAAAGAAACTTGACTGTGAGGGGAACACTAGTAAGTGGAAAGGATGGCTACTGATAGACGGCCAAGCAGCGAAGAAAGAGTCGTTGATAATCATTTCCCTGAGAATGTTCCTCCTCAGACATTTTGTTCATTCTTCTTTGTCGTGTTTTTATAACTTTTAAGATTTTAATTCAACTTTATCGGCCCAGTCCTCCCCTTGCCTTTTCCAGGGAGGGCTGGGCCGATGGTTCATCTCTGCAGTGAATGAGCACTGTCTCAAGAGCCTGGCCACCAGGCCGAAGGATCTGCACAGGTTTGAGAGGTGAGTTAAGCCACACGGCAAAATCTCTCCTGGTGTTAACCAGTGCAGAAGAGGCAGCCCCCTACAAACAACCCTCACAGTAAGGACACAAACGTCTCCATCGTTACAGAAGCTTGGCCCTTGCCAAGGCCTGGGAGAAAGACACCAGGTATGGTCCGGTCCTCTGACCCTTCTGGAATGGCCCAGCAGTGATTCATGCCTTGCCAGCTGGACTTGGGGTGGGGCAGCTAGGCAGGAGAGATGACTCAGTATGCTAAAGTTTAGATTTTTCTTTTATGAGGCAATGGTTCTACAGTAGACCTTTTTGCTTCTCTAAAGAGAGTCTTGCTGTCTGCTCACGGTGCCAGGCTTAGGAGGAGTTAAGAGGAGGATTATGTGTGGCAAGTGCCTCAGAAATCAACGGCTGAGGACCCAAATCATAACACTTTGACTCAAAGGACTGAACTCTTCACATGTGTGCCAGGCGTGTTACACTCTTACCTACGGGGTCCCTGAAGCCTCACAGTAGTCCTGTGAGGAAGATACTCTCACTACTCTCATCTTACCAATGAGCAAATGAAAGATACCAAGATGTTATCCACTTGCCCAACTTCTCACATTACCAAGTGGCAGCAACAAAATGTGATCCCCAGCACTCAGACTGAGAGCCCACCGTGTCACCACCTGCCACTTCACCCTCAGAGCCTCCACTGGGCTAGTCCTTAAAAGGTATTTACCTTTTGAATACCTTTAAGAAAGGGTCAATACTGATTGGGTGGCCAAGAAGTTAAGAAAGAATAGATGATAATCATTTCATTGAGAATATTACCCTTCAGATATTTTGTTCATTCTTCTTTGTCCTGTTTTTATACTCCTATTTTAATTTTCTAATTCGACTTCATCTGCCCAGCCCTGCCCCCTACAACCTTTTACAGGACCCCCAGGATCCCATGGGCCATTTTGGAAGTGCGTGAACACTACTGAAGTGTCAGAGACTACCCTTACCACATTCTTTCTGCCCAACTAGGAAGAGGTCAGCTACCTGGTGAGAGGACGATGATCTCAGGGAAAGTGGAAAACTGAAGTGAAAAGCAAGCCAGGGAACTTGGATGGGAGGGAGGAGGGGCTACAACAGGACTTGACAATGTCACAATTTTACCTAGAGCAGGGGTGTCCAGCTTGCAACCACGCGGGCCTCATGCTGACTTTGTAAGGACTTTTTTTGCTCATCTGTGGTGTTGGATATCATGAAAAGGCAGCATGGACTGACTTTTTGGCTCATCAGCTTTTGTTAGTGCTTGTGTATTTAATGTGTGGCCCAAGGTAATTCTTACAGAGTTTAAAAAAAAAAAGGTTGGACACCCCTCAGAGTATCCTTGGCCATTCTAGACAGCTGAATCTGCTATGAAAGGGTGGATGCCAGGCCAAAGGGAGGCTGTGCCTGGCTCTTCTCCCACCCCCACCTGTTGAGGGAAGAAGTGGTCAGACCTGGCAGAGGCTTGCATTAAGAGGATAGAGAGGGTAATACCAACAGCCCTCTTTCAAACTGAGATGTCTCGTGTGGGGAGCTGAGGAGAATCCCACATATTGTAAGAGAATAAGAGGACTCCTTGAGCAAGGAGGGACAGCAACTGAGAAGGACCTGAGGCATTGTGGGCTCTGGCCTAAGTCTTGCAGAAGAGGCAGACCAGGGCTGTGTGGGACGTAAACAGTGGCCAAGGCCAAGACCTGCGTAGCCCTGAACTTGGTGCATCTGCCTCAGAAGGCCTGTGAGTGACTGGGAACCACTCATGACATCATGCTCTGTTGTTCTTTCCCTAGTGCCAAAACCTCCATGCCACTTGTGGACCAAGAGCTCCTTTTAAGTACAACATGCCCAGTGCTCTGACAAACAGATGGGGACAAAACTCTCAGGCAGTGTCTCTGAGCACGGCTGGAGCCAGAGAAGTTACTAGAGTTCCCCCTGATGGGTAGGCCCAGATCCCTCTGCTGCTGGTGGTGAGGGGGAAAAGGGGAGACACATTTCTTGAAACATTTCATAAAAACTTACTTTGCACTATCATCTGGAAGAAAAAATAGTAAATCTGCTAACAATTCCCTAATTTCTCCAACGAGCATGTTTTTCTCCCCAAACAAATTTCTCCTGATGTTTAAGCACTCTTGAAGTTTTGCTTTTGCAACAGAAATGTTTCCAGCAACCAACCTGAAAATAAAATGCATGTGTTATTTATGGGGTATGTTGGCTACATTCATGGCACTACTAAAAAATTCCTGGGCGGCACCTGTGGCTCAGTGGGTAGGGTACTGGACCCATATACTTAGCGTGCTGGGTTTGAACCCAGCCCTGTCCAAACTGCAACAACAAAAAAGCCAGGCATTGTGGTGGGTGCCTCCCAACTACTCAGGAGGCTGAGGCAGGAGAATCGCCTAAGCCCAGGAGTTGGAGTTGCTGTGAGCTATGACAGCACAGCACTCTACTGAGGGCAATAAAGTGAGACTCTGCCTCAAAAAAAAAAAATTCTTATAAAACATCCTTTATTTTGTATAAAAATCTGTCTTGGAAGACAGAAAAAAGAGCAATTTATAATAGTAGAGATGCCTGGACTTTACAGTGATGTATAAGAAACTATAGCACCATTTTCAACCTCAGTGCATTCACATTGGGGCTGGACCATTCTTTGTTACAGGAGCACTGTGTAATGTTTAGCAGCACTCCTGGCCACTACCTACTAGATGCCCAGTAGGTAGCCAAGCCCCCCACCCTTATGACAACAAAAATGTCCCCAGACATTGCCAAAAGTCTCCTGAGCAGGAAGGGGCCCAAAACTTTCCCTGGCTGACAGCCACTAAGCAAGAGAATAGAAATGCCAAAGGTGAGCCTTTCCTACCCAAATCAGATGGGGCAGGTGTGGATTAAGTATATTGATCATAAGAATAAAAGCTAGCACAGAAAATTCAAAATTTCCAAAAAAAAAAAAAGCATATGTTTACATCAGAACACCTTCGACGTATTTCATAGTAGCTTGATCGTAGGGATTGTTGTCCAGTAACTTGGAAATTTTGGTAGCACATTCCAAAATGTCATTTTCTTTTAAGAACTCCCGAGGTGCTGATTTTGCCAGGTTGTACAGCACTCTGACTGCAGGGAAGAAATGTTGGCAAAGAATAGGGTGTTTAATGAGGCTGTTACCACAAAAGAATTAAGATGTCAGTATGTATAGCTTTAATATCATTTCTTCATCATTGCCTATAGCCAGGTTTTTCCTTAATCAATCAACTATATACTGCATGGGGGTTGGTTTTCATATCATGCTGTTGTGGGTACACAGCAGCTAGAGAGCCAGGGAGCCAAAACTATAGATGGAAACTGAATTCTGAGTCTGTTTGCAGATAAACAGATCATGGAGTGAGAATACGGAGGTAATGAAGCCAGTCATCACCATGACAACTGAGTTCTGCAGAAGGCGGCCAGCAGGTCCTGTAGTAAGATGCAGTAAAATGAGGGGGACTTATGACAAGAAGCACGTGACTAAGTCCCACAAGCCCAATTAATAAATAATGGGTTGTCCCCTGCCTTGGGGATGCACTCTCTGCAAAGGCTCAGCAGTTTGGCTCCATTACTGACAGTTGTGTAATTTTACAATAATATAGGCTCCTAAAAAGTAGAAAGTGTTTCCTAAACCATACTCTGTTATGGGAGGAGAAAACAAACACGGTCATTGTTTGGGCTGAAATGAGTTCCCTCAAAATGTATATTTTGAAGCCCTAACCCCCCGTACCTCAGAATGGGGCTGTATTTGCAGATAGCACCTTTAGAGAGGTAATTAGGTCAACATGAGGTCATTGATGTGGGCTCTCAGGGGTGTCCAACCTGTGGCCCGTGGGCCACATGCACATTATTTGAGAACTGTTTTGTTTATGTGTGGTGTTAAATACTGTGAAAATTACGCACAGCCCTTTTTTGCTTATCAACTTTCATTAGTGTTTTTGCATTTTATGTGTTGCCCAAGACAACCCTTCTTCCATTGTTCGGCAAAGAAGAAAAAAGGTTGGCCACTCCTGTTAGGAAAAGGAGCTCAGGGGATACGCATACAACATACACAAAGACCATGTTAGGACATAGGGAGAAGGAGGCCATCTGCAAGACAAGGAGAGAGGTCTCAGGAGAACCAACCGTGCTGAACTTGGAATTCTAGCCTCCAAAACTTAGAATTAAGTCTCTATTATTTAAGTCCCCTGGCCTGTGGTCCACTGTCAGGGCGGCTCTAGCAGACTAATACAATAATGTTTCTGAGAAGGTGTCATTAGAGCATTGCCTGCAGCACACAATTGAGGTTTAATTATGAAGGATTAGCATTAAGTTGCCAGGAAGCACCTCTTACCATCATAAATAGTACCTAATTCACTGTCCACCACCCAGACAGAAGCATCAGCTGTGCCCTGCAGAGGAGGTGACACACAAAACCGAAGTGCACCAACCCATGACATGATAACAGGCTGTGTGGATACGCAAGAGATGGAATTTGAGCATCTCAGAGGGACCAGTGTGCCCTTGTGCTTGGGCATCAGGCCAGCACAGCCACCTTAGTAGTCTCCTGCTGTTCCCGCTTACCTGCCAAGTAATCCATTCTCCAGACAGCAGCAACAGTGATCCCAAAACAGACATCAGAGAGTGTCCTCCCCATCCTGGCGCTCACTTCTCCTTCAACTTAGAATAAAATCCAAATGCCTGCCTGAGGCCAGAGATAATAGGCCTCCAGCACCTCCTGCCTTTGCTCCCTGAGGCTTCTCTCCATTCCCAGGACAGGCTCAGTCCTCCCGGACCTCCAGCCTCAGAGTGCGTGGGCTCTGCACACAGGTGGCTGACCACAGGTGGCTCCTGCAGTCCACTGGGTCTTCAATTCCATGTCTCCTCCCCAAAGAGGCATACTGATCACCCTTTCACAAGTGTCCTCCACCCCTGATGCTCAAATTCCATCCTCTGTGCATTCACACAGCCTGTAATCATGTCATGGGTTGGCTCACTTTGGTTTTGTGGGTCACCTCCTCTGGAGGGCACAGCTGATGTTTCTGTCTTGATCACTGTTCTGGACTCTGCCAGTGCCGATGCATGACATGTGCTCGGGAAACATTGCTCAGACACATGACCCCTGTTCAGGCTGGAATGCTCACTGCCCCCCTGCCCACCTTCCTCTGCCTGCTGACCCTACCAGGAGCCCAGAACTACAGGATGTGTCCCATGGAGGCTACTGCCAGTGACTCTGGTCCCTCCGAGCATCTCATTCCACCAGGACCCCAGACCCACGCCTCTGCTCATTTGGCCTCCCCTTGTCTGTACCAAGCCAGTTTTCCTGGCCCCTGGGAACTCTGCACTCTGGACTGACCAGTTGCCTCTGGAGGGGCCAGGCCTAGGTCCTACAGAAGGGGTGCTGGTTCCACCCCGGTTTCCCCTGCTCACCACGGCCCCACCGTGCCTGTGACCAGGCCTGCCTGTATTAGGACAGCAACTAGAAGCTCAACGATATATACCAAGGATTTAGGGTTTTGTGAATGACTAGATGAGAAAATCTGTACAGCAAGGAGTTACCCAGACAGGCTTTGTGGGTCACATAAGCCTAGCATGACCCCCCAGCTTCAAATTTACCAGCTGCGGGAGCTAAAGTAGTGTGGGTTATTTACACTATGACCTTCAGCCTCCTCAACTGTAAAAGGGGGGTAACAACACATACCACATGAGGTATATTGGAGGATAAAGGGGATCGCCAGCATGAAGTGCCTTGGGTACAGTAGGCATTCGACAAATGACAACTGAAAGTGAATTTGCAGATGAGAACCTGAGACAGAGCAAATAGCTTGCCCAGGTGACCTTTGAGCTTCTAGCAATGGAGGCAGATTGCAATAACAGCTGCAAGTCTCCACCAGCCTGTGCCCAACTCCCCTGTGTGATGCTACTGTGTACCTCTTCCTGTCAACAGATGAATAAAGCCTGGGGACTCGGTTTGACCAACTGAATGCAGCGGAAGGGGGTACTGTCCCAGGTCTGAGCCTCGGCCAGGCTTCTGCTCTCACTCCTGTGAGCTGCTGAGGGAGCTATCCTCCTGGAGGATGAGGAACACACGGCCCAGCCACCTGTGTCATATAAGTGTGGCCTCTTAGACCCGTGAGCCCCACCTGCCCTGTAGGCTGATCTCACATGCTTCCTGAGCCAGGCCAAAATCCACTGAGCCCACCGCAGACCAGTAGAATCCCCCTGCTGACCCACAGACTCCTCGTGGACAAAAATAAACATTGTTTTAAGTCACAGAGTTTTAGGATGTTTGTTATGCAACAAAAGCTAACTGATGAAGCCATGAAAGTATGACACAAATCTAGAGTCCTCTAGTCCAGCTGTAAACCAGAGGGTCAAAATTGCTCATGACCTAAGTTTACTGAAAATTCTTTGTCTCTGCTGTATCAGTGGTACCATGGGGGCCTCAGGCATCAAATACTGGAGAGTAAAATAATGGCTACGTTCATCAATGAGCACTGACCTGGCTACCAGAACTGTTCTGGGTACTTCCTAGCCTGCTGGGAATGGTATTAGTTTCATAATATGTGATGTAGATGGTATTTTATCCCTGCCTTACAAATATGAAAACTGTGACCCAGAAAATGTTAAGGTGTCTAAAGGCACAGAGAGAGGCATGGGGTCTGAACCCAGAAAGGCTGGCTTCAGAGTCAAGATCTAATGGCTCTCCCTGCCTGCCGGAAGCGTCCTCCCAGGCTCATCCTCTCAGGCTATGACCTTATAAAAGGGCAGTGCATCAGAAAGAGAAACGCTTCACATGCAACCTTCACACACCACCAGCCCTCCCAAAATGCCAACCCAGCAAAGCACACGTGTCCATTTCCTTTTTCTCATGGATGGGAACAGTTCAGGAGGAGTCCAACTGTGTGAAACCCAAGAGGTCGTTCCGTCCGCATGTGTCACCGTACCTTTCTGCTTCACCAGGCTCTGGCTCTCTTTTAAGTCTCTGGGTGAAAAACACGGCAGATTGGACCATGCTTTCTGGAAATACTGGAACCCTCCTTCAGTCATCCCTATTTCCAGATACAGCTCTCCGATAGCATTCTGTACTTTGAAAAGCATATCTGTCATAACTTGGCCCTGTACAAAACGAAAAGGGAACCACTCTTGAAAAACAGCATTAACACAGGTACAGCCACAAGACACCTGCCCAAGAAAGGCTCGTTCCATAAAGAACTTGCAAAAGACTTTAAGCGTGACATCATTTCTGGGGGAACTATAAATATTTATAAAATAATGCTCATGGTGAAATATTTATTGGAAGACATTGCAACTAAAAATACATTTTTGGAATGTGATTTCACAGGTTGTTAGTCGATGGTAATAAAATATATATCTATTTTTTTGGTGATAAAATTTTTTGAAGACAAACATAACAGTGTCTTGCATGTGTTAAAGGTTTTAGGGGATGTGGTGTCCAGAATACAAATGAACAGCTGAAAATGCTGCTTGAATTCCAATGTGACCAGAGCTGCTAACTTTATGTTTGACACGTTTTTGTTTAGAGTCTTGAATTTAAATCCCCCTTACTGGTGCAGCATGTTTATTTCAGGGCATAGGGAAAACTTCCCCTTTGCTCTAGGAAGTTTTGTTTAAAAACAGGCTGACAAAAGGCAGATTAATAAGAAGGCTCAGACTTTAGGCAGATAAAGGGACTTCAAAGACCAACTTCATCCTCTGCTTTAGGACAGAGAGAGAATCAATAAACGGGAGGAGGGGAAGGCCAGGGAGACCTTGAGGCCTCTTATTCAGTTCACATGTCAAAGCACCATATCTGGGGACATTGGTCTCTGACCCCCACCAAGGGATACTTAAACTTCATTTACTTAAACCACTCCTCTACCAAAAACTTGCCAATACATAAGAATGTGCCAGCTGATTATAGTCTTCAAAATACCCCACACAAGAAATGAATTAACACTGAGTTTCCTTACTGTGAATATCTCGTTTTGGAAAACTTAACATTAACAAGGGCATATGTGAATGTGTTTGGGAACTAATATGGCCCCAAGCAATGGACAGCATTATCATTGTTAGTGGCTGTGTAATACTTTATGCTGTACCACAATGTTAGCCCAGGAAAGGATTGACTGAACCTGCCCCTGTGTGAATTCAAAGACTTGGGGTCTCCTGCACCTACTGAAAGTGTTCTCCCATGTCAAATTGGCCTTCTGTAGCTTGACCCAAGCTTTTCAATAGGGATCTTGCAACAGGTTGTATTTGCTCTGAGATATTGATATCCTCAGCCCTGAAGGCAGCCAGGCACGGTGTGGAATTCCTAGGTCTGTGGGTCTTTCACACATCTTTCAAAGCATCCCGTCTCAACAACTATTGTACATCTCATCCCTGAGCTTATACTCCCATTCCTCAACCTCACAAATGCTCTCTATTCTGAGATCAAATCTATACAGAGATCAAATCTACCCTGAAAGATGGCCTTCAAATATTGTTTAGGATTAGGGTTGACGGAGTAGCTCAGGGCAGTGGACATTCCACAATGTCAGAGATTCCCTCTTTTTATTTCATTGTTTGACCTTGCCTGACCTCCATTTTCTGCACTACCACTTGGTCTAAATGACTATTCCATCTCCAGCTGTCATACTCACAATCCAACCAGCAGGAAAGAAAAAAGATACTATGGACTAAATGTTTGTGTCCCCCTGGAATTCTTGTTGAAATTCTAGCTCCCAATGTGATGGTATAAGAAGGTGGAGCCTTCAGAAGTGGTTACATCATGAGGAGGGAGCCCTCATAAGGGGGATTAGTGCCCTTCTTAGATATCCCAGTGAGCTAGCTAGCTCCTTCCACCATGTGAGGGGTAGTGGAGAAGGCACTGTCAATTGCGATGCAGGCCCTCACCAGACACCAAATCTCCCAGCGTCTTGGTTTTGGATGTGACAGCCTCCAGAACTGTGAGAAATAAGAAATAACTGTTTACTATTTAAGTCGCCCAGTCCATGGTGCTTGTTATGGCAGCCTGAACAGACTAAGACAAGGGGAGAAGAACGCCACACCCTTTACATCACAGAAGCTTCTCAAAAGTTATCCACCTCACTTCCACTGAAAACTATCTAGCTTCAACGAAAGCTGGAAATGTATCTTTCCAAACAGCCAGTTGCTATGGGGAGGAAATATTATTTATCACAAATGAAAGGAGGCATCAATATTGAGAGTTGCTGCTATTATTTCATTTACTTTTTTTTTACCCTCATCTTTAAAATTTTAATTAGCAGTGTTTTCCCTCTTTTTTCCTCATACCTTTCCCAGAGGAGGGGATGCCAAATCCCCCCCCCCTTTTTTTTTTTGAGACAGAGTCTCACTATGTTGCCCTGGGTAGAGACCATGTCGTCACAGCTCACAGCAACCTCAAACTCTTTGGCTTAAACGATTCTCTTGCCTCAACCTCCCAAGTAGCTGAGACTATAGGCACCTGTCACAATGCCCAGCTATTTTTTTTGTTGTTGTTCTCATTGTTGTTTAGCAGGCCCAGGCCCGGTTCAACCCGCCAGCCTTGGTGTATATGGCCGGGGCCCTAACCACTAAGCTATAGGAGCCGAGCCCCAAAGCTCCTTCTTAAGGACCCACCGCCTTCTTAAGTCCCTACCTCTCAGAGTCCTGCCTGCCTGGCCCCTCACACAATCCCTGCCAACATCTCCAATCTCCCCCCATCCCCTGGTTCATTTCCTGCTCCACACAAACACATGTATCCTGGGTCAAACTTGACCTAAACTTGGTCCTTCCTTGATTGTTCATTTTTCTCCTTTCACTGACAACATTCTCAAACAGGTATCAACATGTGCTTCTTCTCAATCCCTTTACCACACAGTCCTCTCTTATGGCCTCACATTTCAGCTCCTGCCACACACCCCTTGCCACCTCAGTGATCACCAGATGCCCTGACTTGCCAGACCTGGGGGCCTTTTTCAGTCCTCATTTGTCCAGGCCAAACTTCTAGGCAGCAGCTGATGTTGTTAGCCACTCCCTCCTTGATATGAATAAAACTAAGATATCCTGATTCTCCTTCACTCTCTCCCTCCTTCACAAGTCCTGCTTTTACTTTTCCCCTTCCAAATACCAGCAATTCCGCTCAAATTGAATCCTATTGTTGTTGAGAGACCTGGTTTCCTCTTGTGGTTTCTGCATGCACCTATATGTAGATGCCTCTCTCATTTCTCCCCAGATTTCCAATCCTACATGTCCCAGAGCTGGCTTGCTCCTCCACTTGGATATTTTTCCTGAACTACAAACTCCAAATGTCTAAAATTTATCCTCTTCCTCTCCAAATCCACCTTCCTCTCCAGATTTCCCCTCTCTTGCCAACCAGGCTCCGATTCTCAGAGCTTCTTTGATTTCTCCCTGTGTCTCAGCCACTGTCAGCCTGAGAGTGAGGCTGAAGCCCTGGGCACAGGGAGCCAAGAACTGCTCAACACCCCCAGGCCACAGTAGTCCCACCACCTCTGAGTCCCACTACCCACACTGCAGCTCGTGCTAACCAGCGTGGTCAGCTTCCTCTGAGTGAGCACTTGTCTTTTATTCCTCTCCACCTACCCCAGATTATTTATTCCTTGAGGGCAGAGACTCATAATCCAAGCATGGAGCTCTGAGCTTCACAGGCATGCAGTAAACACCTGCTGATGGTATTCATGGTGATTGTGAGACACAAATACAGTTTCGTTCTTAGTTCATGGGTCTGTACTAGCCACCACCTATGGAGCACTGACCAGGCATGAGCTCCCTGGATCCTGACAGCCACCCCAGCAAGTAGGGCTTAGCACTTCCTCTATTACAACAGGCAAAACCAAAGCTCAGTGAGGTTAAATCAATCACCCAAGCTCACATGGCTAAAGAGTAGGAGAGTGAGGGGGCCCAACCCGACCCTGCCTATCTGCAGAACACTGCTCTGTGCGCCTTCCTGACCAGGGAGCCTCTGCTGGACGCATATGCAAAGGACTCTTCACAAACGCACGGTCTGGTTTTCCTGCTTCTTGATACACCTCCTGTGAAACGCTGAGGGCAGAGTAATGAAATCACTTTGTAATAAACACACCATCTACATTGGGGGCTCTCAAGCTCAGTGCTGTGGCATTGGGAGCAGGACACCCCTGTGCTGTGGGGGGCTGTTTGTGCACTACAGGATTTTAGCAGCACCCCTGGCCTCTACCAACGAGATGCCAGCAGCAACTCTCCCCTCAAATTGTGTGACAACCAAAAATGTCTCTGGCATTGCCAAATGTCCTCTAAGGGGAAAAAATTGGCCCCTGCTTGAGAAGCTCCTCATTCAATTTTAAAACTTCCTTTTTTGAAGAAAGCACAAGACCCGGTACAGAATGTATATATGATAAATAACAAACTCTTCCCCCTCAAGAATGTTAAGCACATATTTCAAAGAAATTGTTATTGCCCAAAATAGCTATAAACGTCTCTTTTGGAAGTGCCTTCAGAGCCTACAAAGACTCATGGTGGCTAGTCCCAAAGAACCATTGCAATAATATTTTGAAGGTAGAATCATAAGATGGATGCCTCTGGAGGGAGTACTCTGAAATTCTCTTTGGATGCCTGAACACCTGTGTGCCTCCTCCCACACCAGCCTTGTCCCTTCACAACCACGTATTTCTCAGCTTTTGCTTTAGGACTGAGGTGCTGCAGGGCTGGCAGTGACTTCTGGCTGGACAGGGAGCTCTACTGGGCCAGAAACTGGCCGGCTCCTTTGCTGCTATCTGCCCGACGCCCCACACAGTGCTCGGGCCAGGCAAGGCCTCACTAAATGTTAGCTGAGTGAATGAATGAAGGACAGAGTGAATGACTGCTATCCGGCATTCGATGATTACCAAATAAAATAACTGGTGCTTCCCAGACAGGTCAATGTCAGCAATAGAAAATGTGGAGCTCATGGAAAAAAACACAAATTGATATGGGAGAAAAATTCCACAATCATAACAGGAAACCCCAAAATGAATGGACTCTACTCCCAGAAAGAGGAGTGTTTGAATCAAACACGTTTCTTTATATTTCTAACCTAGGACTTGTTTCCTTTATAGCCCAAAGAGAGTAATGACAACATAGCTACCAGCACTTAAGAGCTCACTAAGAACCAAACATTGTGTGAAGTGCTTTATGCACTTTCTTACTTGACCGTGTTAACAGCCCCCTGAGCTAGATTCTAGAATCCTCGAAAATGAGAACTCATTGAGGCACAATTAAAATTCTCACCGTGATCACACAAGCAGAACGGGGCAAAGGTGGGACTTAAATCTGGGTCAGTCTGAAAACAGCCCATCTCTGTTCACTACTACATGCTACCTTGTAAGGACATGGAGCAATGTCCAAGTTCAAATTGTTTTACTGACTCATTTGTCTCATTTATTAAGCACCCACAGGCTTATAATATGCCAAGGAGGAACAAAAATTGGCAAATAAACATGGCCTCTGCCATATAGGGACTTGCAATGTTGAGGCTCATAAATCTCTTTAGATAGAAATTCCTCTATGAAGGCATATGTTGATGGGGGCAGGGGCAATGTTTTCTGAAAATTTGAAGGTCTTTGTTTTAAAATAAAAATAGCTTTGTTTTGGATTTTACCACCATAAGTCACAAACTCCACTGAAATAAGTAAAAATTTATCTTTAAAAAAAAAATAGCAGTTAAATGTTATCACAAGCATACTTATGTAATAAGTGAAGATTTCATTGTATTCAGCAAAGCCAAGAGTTCAGATGTCAAGAAACGCAAATCAATCTAGGGACAAGATAATCAGCCAACCTTACCCAACATTTTTCTGAAAGTTATAACCAAGTCTTTGGTCAATCTTTTATTAATTCATTTCAGTCTACCACTGTTTTTCCTCTTTTGCTTTATGAACATTCTTTTTTCCCCCTTTGAACATGACACTTCTCAGCGATCATTCACCCCATGATTCCTATCTGTTTACTTCTTGTTGTTATTAACATACAAGTTGGGGGCAAAGTTTAAAATCATAGCTTCCTCGGTGATAAACAGCTGATTCCTCTATAGGACTAAGTTATAAAGAAACAAAGGTAAACACAGCTGAAAATATCTAGCACAAGAAAGAAAAAAAAGAATGATTTAAAATTTATTCTCACTTTACCTGCATTAACATGTCCTCAACAATCAAGAACAGCTCTTCCGTTTCATTGGTCTTGCCCAGAAGCTTCAAAAAACTTGCAATAAAGAACAGTAATCGGCATTTGTCAGCGGTAGTGACCTCAAAAAGTCTGCATTCCAGCACTAAAGTGGAAAGAAAGGAAATAATCCTAAAGCATAAGTGGAAAGGAAAGCAAGGTGCCCGTGACTTAATCTTGATAGAGAAGCTCAAATATATCACCCATAGTATGAAAAACAAATGCTTTTACATAATCTTTGTATGTAAATTTTGAAAACCAGAAAATCAAAAAAGAGTATTTATGTAGCTCCATCCATGTATTGCTGTAATTTGTATTTGGGGATTATTTTCAGGCAACAAGAAAAAGGTATCCAAATTTCTTACACCATTCTGCCCTCTGTTGCAACTATCTTGAATTGCTGAATTTAACAGAAAGGAAATGTTAAAAGAACAAAATAGAGAATCATACTTGGTGTGCGTGTGTGTGTGTCACTAAACCTTACTCAAATTAAAACTTGAATTTTTCCTTTTTCTGAGACAGGGTATCCCTCTGTTTCCCAGGCTACAGAGCAGCGGTGTCACCATAGCTCACTCCTGGGTGCAGCAACCCTCCTGCCTTAGCCTCCTGAGTAGCTGGGACTATAGGTGCACACAACCACATCTGGCTAATTTTTTTATTTTTTGCAGAGACAGGGTTTCACTATGTTGTCCAGGCTGGTCTTGAACTCCTGAGCTCAAGCTCAGTGACCTGAGCTCAAGCGACCCTCCCAGAGTGCTAGGATTATAGGCATGAGCCACTATATGCCTATGCTAGGATTATAGGCATGGCCAGAATTTTCAAACAGAAGGACCCAGTTAGTTAAACATATGGTGCTGGCCAGGCATAGTGGCTCATGTCAGTAATCCCAGCACTCTGGAGGCCTAGGCAGGTAGATTGCTTGAGCTCAGGAGTTTGAGACCAGTCTGAGCAGGAGTGAGACCCCCGTCTCTATTAAAAATGAAAAACTGAAGCAAGAGGATCTCTTGAGTCCAAGAGTTTGAGGTTGCTGTGAACTATGATGCCACGGCATTCTACCAAGGGTGGAAACAAAGTGAAACCTCTGTCTCAAAAAAATAAAAAAATAAAATTAAAAAAAAATAAAGCACATGGTGCTGCAAAGCCCTCATTCTCACAATCTCCTTTTTCATACGTTCCAGTACATCTACATTTATTTGTTACTTATCAAGTTACTGCATCTAGTTTGACATAAATACATTGTTCCTTTGTTTTTGCTTAAGGCCACCTCAACCTCGAATATCCCCGTTTTCTTTCTGCTGCTTTTCTGGGGATCACATTCCTGCACAGAGTAAATGTGCGATGAGCACCTACTGTGTGCCAGGCAGCATTCTAGGCTCTGAGCTACCTTACAGTAGCAGCTGCAGCTGCAGCCCTCAGCACTGCAGTGAGGCCAGAAGCCACGGAGCTTTGAGTCAGAGGGCAAAACGTAAAACAGAGCCGAGAGAGCGCGCTGAGGCCCAGCTTCCACGATGATTGCTCACAGAGGCTATTCAAGCAAAGGGGCCTGCGGTGGGAAAGAGAAGGAAGGGGAAAAACCAAGAGAAAAAGAGCTCAGGACTGAAAGCAGCTGCTCAGAGCAGACAAAGAAAGGTGGTTTAGAACAGCTGGGCGATGGGCTCCTGTTGGTTCTAGAGTCCTGTCAAGGGCTCAGGTTGGAATGGACGATGCCATCACTGCGTTTAATATTCAACTCTCTCTCATGCTCCAAGCAACGCTCATTCATACACCCTACCTCCTACCCTACCACATCCTCACATTCACTTGCTCAGCACCAGCATATAGTTAGAAGAGATGAAAAGGTAATTTTTTTTTTTTTTTTTTTGAGCAGGAGTCTTGTTCTTTTGTTCAGGCTAGAGAGTGCAGTGGCATCATCATAGCTCCCTGCAACCCCAAGCTCCTGGGCTCCGGCAATCCTCTTGTCTCAGGCTCCTAAGTGGTTGGAACTATAGGCGTATGCTATCACACCTGGCTAATTTTTTATTAGTTGAGTAGAGGTGGGGTCTTGCTGTTGCTCAGGCTGGCCTCCAACTCCTGAGCTCAAGGGATCCTCTCACCTTGGCCTCCCAGAGTGCTAGGATTACAGGTATGAGCCACTACATCCAGCCCTGAGAAAGCAATTTTTGTCATTATAAAATGAACATGTGTACATTGTAGAAAAACTGGAAAATACAGAAAAGTATGAAGAAAAATTAAAACCACCCATAACTGCATCAAAGATAACCTCTGTTAAGATATTACTGTATTGACTCTTGATCTTTTATATATAACCACACACACACATATTTTATAAAATTAAAATTAGGATCATTCTACACATAATGTTTAACATTTACTTTATTTATTGATTTATTTTGAAACAGGATCTTACTCTGTTGCCCAGGAGGGAGTGCAGTGATGCACCACCATGCCTAACTAATTTTTTTTTTTTTTTTTTTGAAGACAAAGTCTCACTCAATGCCTGGGTAGAATGCTATGGTGTCATCACTTACAGCAACCTCAAACTCTTAGGTTCAGGTGATTCCCTTGCTTCAGCCTCCCAAGACTGCAGGTGCCCACCACAACATCAGGCTAGCTTTTCTATTTTTAGTGGAGACTGGGTCTTGCCCTAGCTCAGGGTGGTCTTGAACTCCTGAATTCAGGTGATTCACCTGCCTCAGCCTCCTAGAATATTAGCACTACAGGCATGAGCCACCATACCTAGCCCCCTGGCTAATTTTTTTTTTTTTTTTAATTTTTGTAGAGATGAGGTCTTACTATGTTGCCCAAGCTGGTCTTGAACTCATGACCTCAAGCAATCCTCCTACCTTGGCCTTCCAAAGTCCAAAGTTGGATTATAGGTATGAGCCACTATGCCCAGCCAAAATTTACTTTTTCATTTCCATATTCAACAAATATTCATGCTATCAGTGCTAGACGTTAGATATATATCAAACACAATATACATGGCTCTTGCTCTCATGGAACTTAAAAATCTATCAAAAACATAACATGAAGATTTTCCGATATTCTTTGAGAACATCCAGGCTATGACTGGAAATGCTGCGTTTTGTAGATTACCATTAGTCAATTTTTCACTATTATAAAATGTTATCTGATGAGGATTATTGGCAAAAATCTTTTTAAACATCCCTAATTATTTCCTTACAACAATTTTTAGAAATTGAAAACCACAGTATTAATATTTTAAAGACTTTGATATACTTTGCCAAATTGCTCCCCAGAAACATATAAGTTCTTACTTGTAGCATGGAATAGTACTCACTTCCTCACATCTTTACTACTAGTATTATTATTTTTTCTTTTTTTTTACATTTTATTTAATTATTTTTTATTATTATTTATTTTTTTTTTTATTGTGGAGAAGGGGCGAGGAAAGAAGGCGGGGGAAGAGGTGCGTGACAGGGTCGGGCCAGTGGCATGGTACCACATTGGCTGTATCTAGGTAGAGGCAGTTTCAGGCCAGGTCTTGCTGAGTTGTTGCTACACGGAAGTAGCTCGATGGATCTACTTCTAGTCAGGCTCGGGAAGTTGCACTAGGCCTCAGGCACATGGCAGGGCCCAACAATTCCCTCTTTTGTTTTTTGTATGGCGGAAAAACATAGCCCCTGTCTTAGGTTGC
>CAUYPK010062246.1:0-23192 GCA_963574355.1 Loris lydekkerianus | reverse complement strand
GGAAGCTTAGATGAATAATTTTGGACAATTCCTTTTTTCTTTCTTTTTTTTTAGACAGAATCTCACTGTGTCACCCTTGGTAGAGTGCCGTGGCATCACAGCACACAGCAACCTCTAACTCTTGGGCTTAAGTGATTCTTTGCCTCAGGATCCCAAATAACTGGAACTCCTCTTCCAAAATATAGAAAAAGAAGGAATACTACCCAACACATTCTACGAAGCAAACATCACCTTGATCCCTAAACCAGGGAAAGACCCAACAAGAAAAGATAATTATAGACCAAGTAGCTGGAAGTACAGGCGCTTACCATAAGCCCCAGCTGTTTTTTTTTGTTTGTTTGTTTGTTTGTTTGTTTTTTGGCCGGGGCTGGGTTTGAACCCACCACTTCCAGTATATGAGGCTGGCGCCCTACTCCTTTGAGCCACAGGTGCTGCCCACCCAGTTGTTTTTATGTTATTGTCCTTGTTATTTAGCAAGCCTGGGCTGGATTCAAACCCACCAGCCCTGGAGCATGTGGCTGGCACCTTAACCACTAAGCTACGGGCACTGAGCCCTTCTTTTCTACTATAAGCAATTAGTGTTATAAATTTTCTTTCAAATAAAGCTTCGTCATTGCATTCTACAAATATTTATATTACTCAGTTACAATATTTTCTTTCTTCCTTCCTCCCTCCTTTCCTTTCTTTCATTCTTTGTTGAGACAGAGCCTCGCTCTGTTGCCCCAGGATAGAGTGCCACAGCCTCACAGTAACCTCAAACTTTTGGGCTCAAGCAGTCCTCTTGCCTCAGCCTCCCAAAGTGCTGGTATTACAGGCATGAGCCACCATACCCTGCTCGAGAAGTTCTTTTATTAAGTGCATATACAATTTAGATTGTTATGACTTCTTGATGAATTGACCCTCTTATTAGTAAGAAATAGCCCCCGTTATCTCTGATAGTATTCATTGTCCCAGAGTCTACTGTGTTTTGTCTAAAATTAATAGGGCCGATTGAGCTGCCCCATGCCTGAGTTTGCGTGACTGGTCCCACTCTCTGACTTGTGCTTTGTCTTTAGGGTATGTTTCTTACAGGGAGCTTTGTTTATTTGGTTTGACAATTTCTACCCATTCTTCAGAGGAGTTAGATAAACTTAATGCTGTTGTTGATGTATGTTTGGCTGTAAATATTGAGCTTACTATTTGTTTTCTATTTACTTCATCTGCTATTTCTTTTTTCACTGGCCTTTACAAAGTCATTTGGGGCTAAGAGTGGTGGCTCACACCTATAATTGTAGCACTCTGGGAGGCTGGGGCAGGAAAATTGTTTGAGGTTAAGAGTTCCACATAAAGACTGTGCACACGATGGCTCACATCTGTAATCCTAGCACTCTGGAAGGCTGAGGTGGATGGATTGCCTGAGCATGAGTTGGTTTCACGAGTTGGAGACCAGCCTGAGCCAAAGTGAGACCTTGTCCCTAAAAATAGCCAGGCACTGTGGCAGGTGCCTATAGTCCCAGCTACGTGGGAGGCTGAGGCAAGAGAATCACTTAAGCCCAAGAGTTTGAGGTTCTTGTGAGCTGTGACACCACGGCACTTTACCAAGGGTGACATGGTGAGACTCTGTCTCAAAAAAAAAAAAGTTCCAGACAAGCCTGAGCAAGAGCAAGACCCCATGTCCAACAAAATAAAAAAAAAAACTTGAACCGAAGAGTTTGAGGTTGCTGTGAGCTATGATGATGCCATTGCACTCTAGCCAGGGCAACAGAGTAAGACTCTGTCTTTAAAAAGAAAATAAAGAGGCCAGGCACAATGCCTCACGCCTATAATCCCAGCACTCTGGGAGGCCAAGGTGGGTGGATTGCCTGAGCTCACGGGTTGGAGACAACCCTGAACCAGAGTGAGACCTCGTGTCTTAAAAAAAATAGCCAGGCCTTGTGGCAGGCACCTGTAGTCCCAGCTACTTAGGAGGCTGAGGCAAGAGAATTGCTTAAGCCCAAGAGTTTGAGGTTGCTGTGAGTTGTGAAGCCACAGCACTCTACCAAGGGTGACAAAGTGAGACTCTGTCTCTAAAAACAGAAACAAAACAAAACAACAAACAAAAAGTGAATAAATAAAAAGAAAAGGAATTGAATATTTTTTAGTTTTTCATTTTATTTCTAGTTGTCTTATTATATAAACCTCTCTGGTTTATTTAGTGGTTGTTCTGGGATTTACAAGACATACAATCTACCTTTTGTTTTTCTTTTCTTTTTTCTTTTTCTTTCCTTTCTTTTTTTTGGAGTGTCCCTCCTTCTCTGGGACTCTTAGGTGCTTGTGTGATGTTTCACCAAGTCCTTGCACTTTGTTCATCATGTTTAGCCTTTTTCCTCTCTGTGCTTCTGCCAAATCATTTCTCTTTCTGTATTTTCACATTCACTAACCTTTCTTTCTACAGTATCTTATCTGCTGTTAAGTCTGGTGAATTTTTTATTTTATACATTTTATTTTTTAGCTCTTAATGGTCCATTTAGTCTTTTTTATAACATTTATTTCTCTCCTAATCATTTGCCTTTAAATCTTTAAACATAATAGGTAATATCTATTTTAAAGTATTTTTCTGGCCAGGTGAGATGACTCACTCCTGTAATCTTAGCATCCTGGGAGGCTGAGGCGAGTGGATTGCCTGAGCTCCAGAGTTCGGAGCTAGAACTCATAGCTCATAAGAGACTCCATCTCTAAAAAATAGATGGGTGTTATGGCAGGTGCCGGTAGTCCCAGGTACTTGAGAGGCTAAGGCAAGAGGATCACTTGAGCCTGTGAGCTAGGATACCACAGAACTCTACTGAGGGTGATAAAGTGAGATTCTGCTTCAAAAGAAAATAAAAAATAAAAATAAAGTATTTTTCTACTAATTCTAGCATGTTTTTACATCTGGGTCTATTTCTACTGCTGACTTTTCTGCTGAATAGAGGCCATATTTTTTCTACTTCCTTGAACATTCAGTAAGTTTTCCTTGGGTGCCAGGCATTGTGAATATTTATGTTGGTGAGTGGTTTTCTTGTCTTCCTTCTTTTTCTTTCTTTTTTTTTCTTTTGAGATAGTTTTGCTCTGTTTCGTAGGCTAGAGTGGGGAATGGTGTCATCACAGATCCTCCAGCCTCAGCCTCCCAAGTAGGTAGGACTACAGGCACCTGCTACAACGCCCGGCTAGTTTCTCTATTTTTAGTGGAGACAGGGTCTCGCTCTTGCTCAGCCTGGTCTGGAACTCCTGAGCTCAGGTGATCTACCTGCCTGACCTTCCCAGAGTGCCGGGTTACAGGTGTGAGGTGCCCACCTGCCTTGGCCTCCCAGAGTGCTGGGTCACAGGTATGAAGCACCATGCCCACCTCGGCCTCCCAGAGTACTGGGTCACAGGTGTGAGGCACCTTGCCTACCTCGGCCTCCCAGAGTGCTAGGTCACAGGTGTGAGGCACCATGCCCACCTTGGCCTCCCAGAGTGCTGGGTCACAGGTTTGAGGCACCACACCCATCTCCGTCTCCCAGATTGCTAGGTCCCAGGTATGAGGCACATGCCTGCCTCAGCTGGGTCACAGCTGTGAGGCACCCGCCCGGCCTATTGTCTTCCTTTAACAAGTGTTGCCTTTGTTTGGCTCCAGTTAAATACATAGCAACTTGACCCTTTGGAAACTTGTTTTAATTCTGCGTTAGGACAGTTCTGAAGAAGCCTTTCACTAGGGCTAATTCAGACTATCACACCAGTCTCCTGAGTGCTCTGGTGGTCACCAAGGATTCTCTAGTCTAGCTGTCCTGGTAAACTCTGGACATCAGTCAGCACACATGTGTAGCTCCCTGCTGGTTGCTCTGTCCCAGCCCATGTTAGTTTCTTTTGTGTCTGTAGCATAGGTGTCAGCCACCGTTCACTGGGGTCCACATGCAGCTCCAGGAGCTGGCGCCTCCCTGTGCTCTTTTTGAGACAGAGTCTCACTTTGTCACCCTGGATGAGTGCCATGGCATCACAACTCGCAGCCACATCAAATTTTTGGGCTCAACTGATCTTCTTGCCTCAGCCTCTCAAGTAGCTGGGACTACAGTTGCCCACCATAACACCCAGCTATTTTTCTTTTTTTTAATTAAGACAGAGTCTGACTTTGTCACCCTCACTAGAGTGCTGTAACATGATAGCTCACAGCAACCTCAAACTCTTGTGCTCAAGCGATTCTCTTTACTCAGCTTCCCTAGTACCTGGGAACTACAGGCACCCACCACAATGCCTGGCTTTTTTTTATGTTTGTTTGTTTGTTTTGTTTAACAGGCCTGGACCAGGTTCAAACCTACCAGCCCAGAGCATGTGGCCAGCACCCTAACCACTGGGCTATGGGCACCCAGCCACACCTGGCTATTTTTAGACAGGTTCAGGCTGGTCTTGAAATCATGAGCACAAGCGATCCACACACCTCAGCCTCCCAGAGTGCTGGGATTATAGGCATGAGCCACTGCTCCCAGCCCTTCTGTGCTCTGTCTTGTAAAGTCCCCTTCTACCACTCTGACCTTGGTCTCCTTCCTCAACAAACAAGACCACTGTTCTCTGCTTGATACTCCTCCCCCTGCAGGAATATTTATTTATTGATTGATTGATTTTGAAACAGAGTCTCACTTTGTCACCCTGGATTGAGTGCCATGGCATCACAGCTCATAGCAACCTCAAACTCTTGGGCTTAAGCAATTCTCTTGCCTCAGTCTCCCTAGTAGCTGGGACTACAGGTGCCCACCACAACACCCGGCTATTTTGTTTGTATGTTTAGCAGGCCCGGGCTGGGTTTGAACCCACTAGCCCCAGAGCATGTGGCCAGCACCCTAACTGTTGAGCCATGGGCCCCCAACCCTCCTCAGGGATTTAGAAGGTGCTGTGGAGGGAAAGCCTGACAATAATCAGGCTCATCCCGAGAGGTCCCTTCTCTAAGGGACCACAGCCCTACACTACCTGTTGTCTGATAAGTGAACACTGTTTCATATGTTTTGTCCTAGTCGTTTACAATGGGAAGACAAGCCTGGTGTCATTGCCACCAAATGATGTTTTAAAGATTTATTTATATTTTGCAGTTGTAGGGATTAAAAAATGCACGTGTAACTGTACTAGACCTCCTGTACTTCTCTTACTACTTACCAGTTACTACTTACCACGTTCAGATTACTCATCCCTCTGTCCTCCCTCCCCCTTCAGATGTGGTGGTTAGTGCTGGACCCAACAATGACTCATCCTGTCTTTGTCTTACGCTCATTATGAAGAGGTGCACAGCAGTCCTGGCTACAATGAACAAGAGTTGATGTTTAGAGTCATAAATATCTGTAGGGCCAGCAACAGAGGAGCGGGAAGAAAATACAGCCAGGAGGGCCCTGTGGAGGAGGGTCCAGTTCCCAGGCCATCTGAGGCAGAGTGGGGGCTGAACCAGTATTTTCTGAATGTCATTGGTGGTTTACTTTGCCTTAAAACAGTGGCTTAAATAACCAGTGCAATTTCTCTCTGAAAGTAGCTTCTATTAATACTGTATTTCTTATTATGTCCAAGAGCAAGGCTGTGTCCTGATGCTGGGCACATGTATGCAGCAGCAGTCCCAGTCCTCGGGTCTGAGCGCTGATCACGTGGCCCTCCCCCACACTCCTGCCCTTCACCTGCCCTTTCCATGCGCTTCTCCTCAAGATCAGCCTTTGGGGCTCTGTGCCCTCTGGGAAGCACTGCTCAAAGTGGGGCTGTGGGCTTGCTGCTCCGTGGGGACCCGAGAGATGCCTGCTGCCCGGCGGCAAAGCAGTGAGGACCATCTATAAGAGTGGGCATGGAAATGCAAAAAACCAGTAACTGGGCCTTCTCCATAGTTGGAAGCCCTGTTCCAGTACACCTTTGGATCATTTCTTTTCAGGACAGATCAATAGGCGATGAACTTTTGCATATCATAAAACGTCTTTACTTTTGGCTTCTGTGTGAATGGCAATGTAACTGGATTTAGCTGCCACTAAGCTGGGGGAAAACTTTTCATGTTGGAAGTGCCTTAATTTAGCTGTAATCAAATATTCAAGAAGCTTCAATTAGATATACTTAAAAATGCATAATTATTTTGTAAAAGTAACTACTATGTCCTTAGCATAGAGGTTCACAGTGTTAGTTGAGCCTCTAGATGGGTGTTAGTCATTTGTGACCTTAAGGGTGTCTTGATTTGGGTTAGATTGGAGAATGTAGATTCACAGTGATGTGGTTGAAAACTAATAAAACATTTTGGGATCAGATCAAAGGAGGGTGAATGGTGGGATTACACCTATGATGCAAGGGAACTTGTCAGATTTATTAAGTATAGAGTATAAATGTCTTAACACAATAATTAAATAAACAAATGAAGTTTATTTTAACCAGTGTGATATAAACGCTCCTAATTCTACATGACATCAGAACATTGTACCCCATACGTGCATTAATGTATACATGATCTATGTGTTTACGATTTAATGAAAAAAAAATGAAAAAAGAAAACCATGGCTCGGCGCCTGTGGCTCAAGCGGCTTAGGCATCAGCCACATACACCTGAGCTGGAGGGTTCGAATCCAGCCCAAGCCCAGCAAACTACAATGACGGCTGCAACCAAAAAATAGCCGGGCATTGTGGCAGGCGCCTATGGTCCCAGCTACTTGGGAAGTGGAGGCAGGAGAATCACTTGAGCCCAGGAGTTGGAGGTTGCTGTGAGCTATGATGTCACGGCACTCTACCCAGGGCGACAGCTTGAGGCTCTGTCTCAAAAAAAAAAAAGCATTTTTGGGCATGTTGCCAAAAGCATGGGTAATCTGCTGTGCTTTTTCCCCCCTGTTTCAACTGGATCCTTCTTAGCATCAAACAGTCACTTTAAAACATCATCTACTGGGTGGCGCCTGTGGCCCAGTGAGTAGGGCACCGGCCCCATAAACCGAGGGTGGCGGGTTCAAACCCAACCCTGACAGAACTGCAACAAAAAAAAATAGCCAGGCGTTATGGCAGGCGCCTATAGTCCCAGCTACTTGGGAGGCTGAGGCAAGAGAATCGCCTAAGCCCAGGAACTTGAGGTTGCTGTGAGCTGTGTGATGCCACGGCACTCTACCAAGGGTGATAAAGTGAGACTCTGTCTCTACAAAAAAAAAAAAAAAAAAAAAAAAACATCATCTACTAAGAGCCTAATCAATTCCATGTGTAGTTCTTTAGGTGCCATGGTGATTTCGATTAGGGGAGGCTGAAGTTCTAATTTGAATGTGATGTTATGATTCTCAAAGTCAGTGAACCTTTCATTGTATTCTCCAATTAATAAATCTATAACATATGTATATTCTTCAAATAATTTACATATATCATCCTGCTCATTAGCAACCTTTGCTAAGGGACTGGGGAAAATGTTCATCCAAAATCTCTTTTTGAAGAAGTGTTTTGAAAAAAGAGAGCTTTTTCTGAAATGCTTGGACTTTTTGTCACATATCATATATGGACTTAATTTGACCTTGCAAAGAAATATTCAAGTTGTTTTGATTTGCCATGATATCACACACACATGCTGCATTCCTATAGAAATCTTCTTTTATTAATTCACATTGCTGACTCTTTTCTTCATAAAATTTAACTATCTGTTCGTGCAGAGATCAAATTTTAGCTAATGTCTGCCCTGCGGTGGCCAGACAGGGATCCTCAAACTTTTTAAACATGGGACCAGTTCACTGTGCCTCAGACTGTTGGAGGGCCAGACTATAATTAAAAAAAAATAAAAACTATGAACAAATTCCTGTGTGCACTGCACATATCTTATTTTGAAGTAAAAAAACAAAATGGGAACAAATACAATCACACCGTCTCCTATGGCCCGCGGGCTGCAGTTTGAGGACCCCTGCGTGATATGGCAAGTCCACACTGAATCCTGCACTCCTCACCTTCAGGTGTTAGGAGCCAAGATGGTGATGCCAGCACACTGCTCGCTCTCCTTTCGGCTTTTCCCCTTCTCCTTGGCAGCATGCGCCTCCCCGTGCAGGGTCTGTGTGGGTCTTCGGAGCTCTTTGGCACCGGTGGACTCAGCCTGGAGACGTGGCCTTTCCTTTCTGGTGGTTTTGTCCCTTTTGCTCCTCACCTGTCTCTCCCTCCACCCTGACCTGTCCAGACCTGCCATGTGACAGAGGTCAGTCTTTAGACTGGACTTGTGGGCCCCCTATCCTTTCTCTATTTGCACACCATTCTGGAAAGTTCTCTTGCTCTTGTTTCTTCTAGCTCACCGTTTGCTCTCTGGCTCTGGCTTCATCATGCAAATCCTCTCAGGTTTCTCTATGTGTAACAATTTTCTCATCTTTTTAAAGTTTGTCGGCTTCTCATGTTCGTTCTTCTTTGCTGGGTGTGCTCTTGACAGTGTAGGTTTCCCCCAGTGTCTGGGGACCCTTGACACCTGCTCACCTTTCCTGTAGGCATCCCGTGTGCCTGTGCACAGGAGCCCAGGGTGCCCTCAGGTCAGCATGGGCCCTGGAGCCCAGGAGGGGTGCACTGCAGCTCCGTATCGCCTGCTGTGCACCCACTTTTCATGTCAGAGGGACCTGAGGGAATGTTAATGTTGGGTGGTTTGGACATGTCCTTAGGTACAAACAACAGTTGTCCCTGGCAGTGGAGAGGGAGCAGAGCCTGCAGCGTGAGCAGGTGCAGCTGGGCCTGGACTGGCAGCGCCGCTGTGATGACATCGAAAGGGACCAGATCCAAAAGTCAGAGGCTTTGATTCAGGGTCTAACTGCGGCGAGAGATCAGGTGTGTGTAGCCACAGTGTCATCAGGCCTTCTCCGTCCTCTGGGAGATGGGGCTAGCTCTCACCACATCCTTCCTTAAAGCTAAAAATGCTAACCCTCACCAAACAGTTTGATTTATAGTAAAAAAAATTACAGTAATGAAAATACGCTGCTGCTCTGTCTATACACCTTTGCAGAGCTCTTTTTGGACAAGCTGTTTCTCTACTTGATTGGCAACGTGTTTTTGGTAGTGTGGGATGATCCCTGCCTTGCTTGTGCTGCCAGCCAGGATGGCAGCCTGGGGCCCTGGGCTGGGCAGGGGGAGTTCTCCCGCGGGCCACAGTGTGGATGCCCTGGTGTGCAGAGCATCCTGTGGCCCTGGTTCTCCTGGCATTTCTTGCCTGTGTCCGCTGTCTGCTTTCTAAGCAGGGTGGGAGGAGGTCCCTCTACCCTGAGGCTGGCACTGCCCATGGTCTGCAGTCGGACTGAGGCCCAGGTGTTCTCCCAGGTGGCTGCTAAGCTGCAGGAGGCAGAGCGGGTGCTGCAAGGGCAGGAGATGGTGCTGAAGGCTGTGACTTTAGAGCGAGATCAGGCTGTGCAGGCGCTGAGGATGCACAGGTCCCTTGGACTGGGGGCACAGGTGAGTGCACAACCCCACCACAACTAAGCCTCGGCCCTGAGCCTCTGGCCGGCCCTTCCACCCAACACAGCTGCTCTTACCTTGGCAGCAGCAGTGGGAAAGCAGCACCACATCCTGCGCAGATGGAAGTGAGTCTTCAGTGGTGCCCCTTTCAGCAGACAAGGGGAAGTGGTGCTGAAGCTGAAGCTTTACAGAGTTAAGATGGATACTTATCAGAATCTTCCCTGCTTCTTTCTCATTGGAAAATTCTAAAAATCCTGAAAATCCCAAATCCAGATGTTATCAGATGCCAGATGTTAACATCAGGTTATTGTTAGGGGGCTTGTATGAGAATTGTCACAGCTGGCTCAGTTCCCGTAGCACAGTGGTTATGGCGCTGGCCACATGCACTGAGGCAGGCAGGTTCGAACTCAGCCCGGGCCTGCTAAACAACGACAACTACAACAAAAAAATAGCTGGGGGTGTGGCAGGCGCCTGTAGTCCCAGCTACTTAGGAGATGAAGGCAAGAGAATCGCTTAAGCCGAAAAGTATGAGGTTGCTGTGAGCTGTGACACCACAGCACTCTACCAAGGATGACATAGTGAAAGTCTATCTCAAAAAAAAAAAAAGAACTGTCCCAGCAGGTATTCTGTGCCTGAAGCCTGTCATCAGCTCCTGGTTTTGTTTGGCAGTGGCATTCGTGCTCAGTAGTTACGTGCTTGGCCTGTGCCAGGGTCTACCCTAAGTCCCTGGTATCTGCCAAGTTACTTTGTATTAGAAGTTGGTGCCATGGCCACTCCGACATGGGGTGCAGAGGAACTTTGCTGAGCTGTCTCAGCTTGTCGGTGCAGAGCTGTGCCCAAGGCAGAGGGGCCTGACGTCAGGGTCTGACGGGCTGGGGTGGCGCAGGCTGGAAGGGAGAGGAGGGGCCCAGAGGGAGGACCGTCCCTGTCCTTCAAGTGGCATTATTTTGCAGTGTGTTCACACATCATATAAGTGGTTACATATTTAGTCTCAGCCACCCCGTCGTCACCCAGTTGTTTTCTTCCTGAAAGTCACTTGGACTGCCCATAGTCTGATTATGATGCAGGGTGGAAAGCATGCCAGGAGGCTTCTGTCCTGTGTGCATGCTGGTCCCCCTCTCTGCTTCAGTGTGACTGTTGACACCCTTCATTGAAAGTCCAGTCTGGCCTTGCCAGTGACACGTGGAGTCAGAGAGGCCTGGGGTGGGTCCAGGCTCCTTGCTTGGGTTTACAGTCTGTGGACTGGAGGTAGGAGAAAGGATGGGCACTGGCCCCTGAGAGTGCCTTCTGTCCTGCCTTGGGCAGGTGCTGGTGTTTGGGTGGCCTTAGAGGAAAGCAAGGTGGTGCTTTTTGCAGGTCTTGGCTAGACTTGTGGGGCAGCAGAGACAGAGAATTGGGCACAGCATGGAGCTCGTGACCGTGATGTCCCTTCTCAAGTATCTCAGATCCTTGCCAGCAGTGTCTGAAAACAGGTGTTTCATCTGTCTGGTTTTCTAGTTTGCAGCCAGAGGGAAAGATTCATAGCAGTGAGTCTTTCTGGTCAGAGGCAGAAGTCTCTCTTACCCTCCTTCCTGAAAGCCATTTCCACTGGCTGTAGGAATCTGGTTTGACAGTGTGTGTTTCTGCTCCTGGGTTTGCGGGTGTCACTGTGCTGTCTGCTTGCCTTCCTTATGGTCTCCGGGCCTGGGACTCCTCACAGCTACTCTCTGTATATAACCTGCTGTGTAGTTTTCTCAGATTGCTTTTAGAGTTTTCACATGTTGCTGATTTTCAGCAATTTGGTTATGATATACTCTTCATTGTGCTTTTCTTTCTTTCTTTTTTTTTTTTTTTTCTCTGAGACAGAATCTTACTCTGTTGCCCTATATAGAGTGCTGGGTTGTCACAGCTCACAGCAACCTCAAACTCCTGGGTTCAAGCTATTCTCTTGCCGCAGCCTCCCGAGTAGCTGAAACTACAGGCACCCACCACAACACCCAGCTATTTTTTTGTTGTAGTTATTATTGTTTAGCAGGCCGGGTCCGGTTCAAACCTGCCAGCCCCAGTGTATGCAGCCGGCACCCTAACCACTGAGCCATGGGTGCCGAGCCCATCCTCCTTCGTCTTTGTATGGATTTGATGACTGTGGGGACTTAAATGATATGGTGTGCTTCATGGATGTGAGTGTCACAGCCGTCCTCCCACAAGTCAAGGAGAGTCCTTAGAGCCCTAGAGGCCTGAGGTGGCCAGAGCCCAGAGGTATAGCCTGTTGACAAGTAAGGGGATTTGGCAGCCATAACTATTGCCCCTTTGTTTTTTGGTTTGTTTTTGGCACTTGACAGATGCTCCTAAGGCAGCATGAAGAAGAAGTAACTAAAGATTTTCCATCTGGTGAGATCCAGCGGCTACAGGAGCAGAACACAAGCTTGCGAAATGCTATTGCACAAATGAGAAGAGAGATGGAGACTCTGAGTGGGCAGACTCTCCTTTCTGCCCAACTCGGAAGAGAGAACTCAGGCACAAACCAGCCTGACCCAAAGGCAGGAGGAGACACCGCCACTCCTGGTGAGTAGGGGAGGGAGTGGAGGGCAGGCAACAGGGCAGGTCCCCGCTAGTTCACAGTAGCTTCCTTTCAGGGTATCTTACAAGTTAGCATCCTCCTCATTAATTACTTCAAAGTATGGAACTTCTTTTCTTCCAAGAGAGGGGATCTTAAGTGCCATATTTAAAAACTTACCTATTGGCGAAGTAGAAGGAAATAAGGAGACCTAGTTAACCTGTGGACTGGGGGTAGGAGAAAGGATGGGCACTGGCCCCTGAGAGTGCCTTCTTCAGAGAGCAAAGTCCAGCCTGGCATGGTGGTGAGACCCGTGGGCTCAGCTACTCAAGAGGGCCCAAGAGTTCAAGACTAGCTGGACAACTAGTAAGACCCTGGCTCTCACAAAAAGAAAATGCCTGAAGGCTTGGCCAGGGCCTGGGTTAGTGCTGTGCTGCCCCTGAGCAGTTGCTAAGAGGGGCTGGTGGACACCAGGCCCTTCCCCCAGAGGTGCCCCTTTAGTAGCGAGGGCAGCCCTTCCCGGCACCTTGCTAGTTGTGGGGCACTGGGAGTAGCTGTGCACGGCTGGACTCCAGGTGCTGGGTGACTTGGCACTCAAGCTGGGAGCTGTCCCCTCGGTACACAGAGGGGTTGGGGCAGGCCCAGTGTTCACTCCTCATGGCTGAGCCCTTCTTGGAGAATACAAAGGTGGAGCTGGCATGGGGTTTGTGTGCTCTGGTAAAGGAGGGGATAGAAGGTCTTCTGGGCTTACATTGAGTGTGGAGGGTCAAGTGTAGAGAGGGCAGGGCGTTGAGCACTTCTGCCTCATTGGGCATGGGTGTGAGCCTGTATATGTGATGTTCTCTGGGTTTTGTGGCAGATTATGTTCTGGCCTTTGAAGCAGAAATACAAAATCTGAAGAATAAGTTTAAAGTATTGGAAGAACATCTAGGAGATATGCTGGATCCTTGGAAGATACCCTCATTGCACATGGACACCCAGGCCAGTACCCACGCCAGGACAGAGGCGCCTGGTGAGCATCTCGTCTGCCTGTGCCGCATGCTCTGCCCCAGTTGTCCTGTCTCTGCAGAAAGCAAGCTGAGGACTGTTGCACAGATAGGGTCTCCTGTTACCAAGCTCAGGAGCCCCCATGTTCCCACTGGCGTCAGCCACTGCCCTGCCTCCTCCCTGAGCAGCGTGTCCCTGTTTTTATGTGGATGGAAGTGTGCGGTACACACGCTTCTGTTTGGTTTCTTTTGACCTACATTATGTTCTACTTGATAAACCAGACAGTTCTGCAAATGTTTATCCCAGTGTGTACCCGCTGAGCAGCGTGTGAAGTTGCCTGTTACTCTGCACACCTGCCGACACATAGCGTAGTCAGTTATTCTAATTTTAGCCATTCTGCTGGATGTTTGGCTCATCTTATTTAACTTGCATCTCCTTACTTATTAGTGAGAAGGAACATCTTTTCCTGGGTTCATTGGCATATTAGTTTGGTGGCTGCCATCACTGTACACTGCAGACTGAGCGGCTTACACAACAGATATTTATTTTCTCTCCTGCTGGAGTCTGGATGTCCGGAATAAGGGACCAGAAGCTGGTTCTTCCTAAGGCCTCTCCCCTTGGTAGGTGGCATTCTCGCATGGCCTGTCCTCTGAGTGTACTCACTCCTGGTCTCACTTCCCCTTCCTATAAGGACAATAGTCCTGTCGGGTCAGGGCCTCAGCCTCATAACCTCATTTCACCATAATTACCTCCTTGAAGGACCTGTCTCCAAACACAGTCACACTGGAATTAGGGACCTAGGCTGTTAATTTATGGGATACAATTCAGTCCATAGGAATTGGCCTTTCCTTATCTTCTTTAATAATGTCCTATTTTAGATTTTTATTGGGTTATCTGCCTTTTTTCTTAGAGTTTTAGGCTGTTATTCTGAATATGATCCTATTGTTGGTTCTCTGTGTTATAAGTACAAGGCTTGCATTTTATTCCTACATTAGTGTCACTGGTGAATGGAGGACCATAATTTCAAGATGAGCCCATTAGCCACTGTATACCTGTATGGTTAGCTAAGCTTCACAAGATCAGTTCTAGTTTTCTCCTTTTCATTATTCTGTCTTTCTAACACGGAAGAACCTGCCTCCCGTGATCCCTAAAATAATCACTTCTCTGAACCAGTTCTCTGGTGTGAAAAATCCGCACAAGTACTGAAGGACTCATCCAGGCACCCAGTCCTCACTCAACCCCCACCGTACTCACTAAGTCACCCCACGGTCCTCACTAAGTCTTCCCACAGTCCATGCTAAGTCTCTCATGGTCCTCACTTCACCCCCACAGTCTTCACTAAGTCCTCCCCACAGTCCTAAGTCTCCCCACAATCCTTGCTAAGTCTCCCCACATTCCTCACTAAGTCTCCTCACCGTTCTCACTAAGTCTCCCCACGGTCCTCGCTAAGTCCTCGCCACAGTCCTCACTCTACCCCCATGGTCCTCACTAAGTCTCTCCACTGTCCTCACTAAGTCGCCCCATAGTCTTCACTAAGTCTCCCCACGGTCCTCACTAAATCTCCCCACGGTCCTCACTAAGTCTCCCCATGGTCCTCACTCCACCCCCACGGTCCTCACTAAGTCCTCCCCATGGTCCTCACTAAATCTTCCCACAGTCCATGCTAAGTCTCTCATGTTCCTCACTCCACCCATCAGTCCTCACTAACTCCTCCCTACGGTCCTCGCTAGGTCACCCACCAGTCCTCACTAAGTCTCCCCACAGTCCTCACTAAGTCACCCACCAATCCTCACTAAGTCTCCCCACGGTCCTCACTAAGTCTCCTCACACCCCTTACTAAGTCTCCCCACTGTTCTAAGTCTCCCCACGGTCCTCACTAAGTCTCCCCACATTCCTAAGTCTCCCCACTGTTCTCACTAATTCTCCCCACGGTCCTCGCTAAGTCTTCCCCATAGTCCTCACTAAGTCTCCCCACGGTCCTCACTCTACCCCCCATGGTCCTCACTAAGTCTCCCCACGGTCCTCACTAAGTCTCCCCACCGTTCTCACTAAGTCTCCCCATGGTCCTCGCTAAGTCCTCCCCACAGTCCTCACTCTACCCCCATGGTCCTCACTAAATCTCCCCACGGTCCTCACTAAGTCTCCCCATGGTCCTAAGTCTCTCCACTGTCCTCACTAAGTCGCCCACGGTCCTCACTTAAGTCTCCCCATGGTCCTCACTCCACCCCCACGGTCCTTGCTAAGTCCTCCCCATGGTCTTCACTAAGTCTTCCCACAGTCCACACTAAGTCTCTCATGATCCTCACTCCACCCCCACCAGTCCTCACTAAGTCCTCCCTACGGTCCTCACTACACCCCCAAGGTCCGTGCTAAGTCTCCCCACCAGTCCACACTAAGTCGACCCACGGTCCTAAGTCTCCCCACTGTCCTCACTAAGTCTCCCCACTGTCCTCACTAAATCTCCCCACGGTCCTCATTAAGTCTCCCCACTGTCCTCACTAAATCTCCCCACAGTCCTCACTAAATCTCCCCACGGTCCTCACTAAGTCTCCCCACGGTCCTCACTAAATCTCCCCACGGTCCTCACTAAGTCTCCCCACTGTCCTCACTAAATCTCCCCACTGTCCTCACTAAGTCTCCCCACTGTCCTCACTAAGTCTCCCCACGGTCCTCACTAAATCTCCCCACTGTCCTCACTAAGTCTCCCCACGGTCCTCACTAAGTCTCTCCACGGACTTCACTCAATCTCTCCAATTCTCCCTCTTTTCTCACTTAGGACCCCGGTCCTCACTGAGGGCCCCACTGCACAGACCCCCCTCCCACTACTCTCCTCACCCTGCCCCCCCCACTTCTCCCTGACCTTTAGCCCAGTGAGCATTTTATGCTGAATGAAGAGGAGGAGGGGGAGGATGGTCCTCCTACACATTGAGGTATTGTCACCATGAGGTGAGGTTTTTATCCTAGCACTGATATCTTGTAATTTCTTTTTCTTGCAGTATTGTTCCTGACCAAGTCCTCCTGTATGATATTGTTTTTTGTTTGTTTGTTTTAAAATTGATTTGTTGTTTTCTTTTTTTTCTGAGACAGAGCCTCAAGCTGTCACCCTGGGTAGAGTGCTGTGGCATCACAGCTCACAGCAACCTCCAACTCCTGGGCTCACAGCTCACAGCAACCTCCAACTCCTGGGCTCAAGCGATTCTCTTGCCTCTGCTTCCCAAGTAGCTGGGACTACAGGCACGCACCACAATGCCCAGCTATTTTTTGGTTGTAGTTGTCGTTGTTTGGCGGGCCCGGGCTGGATTCGAACCTGCCAGCTCAGGTGTATGTGGCTGGCGTCTTAGTCGCTTGAGCCACAGGCGCCAAGCCCATTTGCTGTTTTCTTTTGAAACGGTGTCTCACTCTTTCTCCTAGTCTAACATGCAGTGGTGTCATCACAGCTCACAGCAGCTTCAGATTCCTAGAGTACAGAGTCTGCCTGCCTTAGCCTCCTGTGTGCCTGAGGCTACAGGCAGGTGACACCATGCCAGGCTAATTTTTTCTATTTTTAGTAAAGTTAGTGTCTCGCTCTTGCTCAGGCTGGTCTCAGCCTCCTAGAGTGCCTGGAGTTGAGAGCCACCATGCCCAGACTTTTTTTTGTTTTTTTTTTTGAGACAGAGTCTCACTTTGTTACACTCAGTAGAGTACTATGACCTCATAGCTCACAGCAACCTCAAACTCTTGGGCTCAAGCGATCTTCTTGCCTAACCCTCCCGAGTAGCTGGTATGACAGGCGCCCACCACAACGCCTGGCTATTTGTAGAAACAAGGTCTTGCTCTTGCTTAGGCTGGCTTCAAACCTCGAGCTCAGGCAATCTACCTGCCGTGGCTTCCCAGAGTGCTAGGATTATAGGTGTGAGCCACTGCACCCGACCCAGACTTTCTTTTAAAAAAAGGAAAAAAAGAGCGTTTTTTCCTGTCTCCCAGACTGGAGTGTAATGGTGTCATCACAGGTCACCGTAACCTTCAAATCCTGGGCTCAGGGGGTCCTCCTTCCTCAGCCTCCCAAATAGCTGGGACTACAGACACACATTACTACCCCTGGCTAATTTTTCCTATTCTTTTGAAGAAATGACATCTTGCTGTGTTACCCAGGCTGGTTCTAAACTCCTGTCCTTGAGTGATTCTCCTGCCTGAGCCCCTTAAAGTCCTGAGATTACAGGTCTGACCAATGGCACCCGACTTGACAGTCTTTTTTTTAAGAAGGTTACATGTATATACCATAGAGAACCTAAGATAAATGACTGAGGCAGACATCTCCATCAATGGAGGTTTATTAAGCCAAAAGTGGCTATTTTCCTGAAGAGGAATTGTTAGGTTGGAAAACTTGGTAGGTGCTCTACATAGGGTGAGAAAATAAGTTCTCTAGACTCAAGATGAGGTTATGAAAGTTTAGACTTAGAGAGGAGAGGGACTCAGAGAGAAAGAGCATGGGAGAGAGACCACACAGAGGGGACATGGCCTGGCGTGTGGAAGAAAAGAAGAAAGAATACCTGAGGTGGATCTGGTGACTGTACCCAACTCAGCAGGTGCTGTGAATGTGGATGCTGTGTCCATTTTCCCTCTATCTTGGAAGACAGCTGTTTTTCCAATTGTTTATGATACTGAAGCCTGAAGTTCATTTTCCATTGTTCATCCAGGACACTCAGGAATCACTTTAGGTTAAAGAAACACATTCTGAAAGGGCTGGAATGTAAAAAGAAAGAAGTTGCATTTCCTTTTGTCTGCTGGGCTCCTCCATGGTTTGTGAAAACAAATCCAGGGTGGGGGCTGCTAGTAAGAGAGAGAGAAAGAAAGCAGGCCGAGAGAGAGATTTAGTACTTACTGAAAAACTGTGAGTTAATTATTTTTCTATTATTTCACTATATAAACCAACCATCCTTATAAGAATTTGGAAGTTTCATTACTTATTTGAAGGGGGATTAGGGCATGCAGAAAGTAAAGAATCAGGAGTAGTTAGTGAGACAAAATGATTACATTCTTGTGAGACCCAGGAAAATCTACAGGACATAAGAAGTAAAAAAGGGCCCAGGGCCCATAGCACAGTAATTAAAGCGCCAGCCACATACACCACGGCTGGTGGGTTCAAACCCAGCCCGGGCCAGCTAAAGCAACAATGACAACTGCAACAACAACAACAAAAATAGCCAGGCAGGCGTTGTGGCAGGCACCTGTAGTCCCAGCTACTTGAGAGGCTGAGGCAAGAGAATGGCTTAAGCCCAAGAGTTTGAAGTTGCTGTGAGCTGTGACGCCATAGTACTCTATCGAGGGCAACATAGTGAGACTCTGTCTCAAAAAAAAAAAAAATTCAAAAAGGAGTGAATGAAGCAGCACCTGTGGCTCAGTGGGTAGGGCACCAGCCCTATATACCGAGGGTAGCGGGTTCAAACCTGGCCCCTGCCAAACTGCAACAACAATAAAAAAATAGCTGGGCATTGTGGTGGGCACCTGTAGTCCCAGCTACTCAGGAGGCTGAGGCAAGAGAATCGCCTAAGCCCAGGAGTTAGAGGTTGCTGTGAGCTGTGTGATGCCGCAGCACTCTACCAGGGGTGATAAAGTGAGACCCTGTCTCTAAAAAAAAAAAAAGAAAGAAAAAGGAGTGAAGGAAACATCGATTGCGTAGGTATCCCTGGGAAGCTGGAAGAATATTTGCTCCTGTCTTATCTCTGTTCTATAATTCAGTTAGTATGGAATCAAACTTTAGTTTAGGAGCCAGACTTGGCCTGCGCACGTCCCTTTGCCATTTACTTGTCCTTGCTTTTGGGAATGTACTTAAGGAACCGTCTGGGGCCCATCCTGCACAGGTGCCTGAGGCCTCCACCTTCCTTTTGGATAAGGAGTTTGGGGGGCCTCCTCCACTTTATGTTTTTATTTTTTTCTATTTGAGACAGAGCCTCACGTTGTCATCCTCGGTAGAGTGCCATGGCATCACAGCATCATAGCAACATTAAACTTTTGGCCTCAAGTGATTCTTTTGCCTCAGCCTCCTGAGTAGCTGGGACTGCAGGCTCCCGCCATAACATTTGGCTATTTTTTTTTTAAGAGACTAGGTCTCCCTCTGGCTCAGGCTGGTCTCTGAAAGATTCTGGACCCAAGAAAGAAAGATTATTCTAAGGTACGAAACAAAGGAAAACGGAATTCCCATTCTGTAGAAATCATGTGGTCTTTATTTCCACCTGGATGTGGGGGTGGGAGGATGGTGAAATCAAGAAAGGAATTCCACACATGGGTTATGACAGATGGGGATTTAAAGGGTCAGGGAGGGCAGCAATTGGCGGCATTCCTATTTCCTAGGTGGGACGTGAGTCTAACCCTTCCTGGGTGGATCATGAACCTGACCCTGCCTGGGCAGGGTGGGTCTATTTGGGCAGGTACACCTGATTCTATCAGTCTCTAATCTGGAACCTGTGAGCCCAGGCAATCCACCCATCTCAGCCTCCCAAAGTCCTAGGATTACACGCTTGAGCCACTGCACCCAGCTGTGTTTTCTTTTATACCATTTACACTCTGTAGTAATTGACAAATTAGACTTTAGGCCTGCCATTTAAAATGTATTGTCTTTTTGTTACTTTTTTTTTTTCTTTTTTTTGAAATAGGAGTCTCACTCTGTTGCCCGGGCTAGAGCACCTTGAGGCCAACCTAGCTCACAAAAACCTCACACTCCAGGTAGCGCCTGTGGCTCAAAGAAGTAGGGCACTGGCCCTATATGCCAGAGGTGGTGGGTTCAAACCCAGCCCCAGCCAAAAACTGCAAAAACAAACAAACAAAAAAACCCAACAAACTCACACTCCTGGGGCTGCCTCAGCCTCAAGAGTAGCTGGGACTACTGGCACCTGCCCCCACTCCCAGCTAATTTTTCTATTTTTAGTAGATATGGGATCTTTCTCTTGCTCAGGCTGGTCTTGAACTGCAGAGCTGAGGGGATCCTCCTGCCTCCGCCTCCCAGAGTGCTGGGATTACAGGCATGAGCCACCGTGCCCAGCCTCTTTTTGTTACTTTGCTTTTTGTTCTTTCCTCCTTTCCTGTGGTTTACTTGAGCACTCTTTAGTATTATGTTTTAACTTACCTGCAGCGTTTTTGAGTATATTTCTTTGTGGTGTTTTCCTAATGGTTTCTCCAGGAATCACATAGTAAGATGACTATTATTACTTACCTTATCACAGTTAACTAGTGTCAACCTTAAACAATAAGATTCAGAAAGTATGAATAAGCATAGTTTGAGGACATCCACCTGGGTGCACAGGGCCTGAATATATAGCAGTTACAAGTGGGTTTTTAAGGAAAAAAGATCTAATTCCTAAATTGCTTACCAAGAATTCACATTAATGGCTTGGCACCTGTGGCTCAAGCGGCTAAGGTGCTAGTCACATACACCTGAGCTGGCAGGTTCAAATCCAGCCTGGGCCCGCCAAGCAATAATGACAACTACAACTCCTCCCCCCCCAAAAAAAAAAAAAAATAGCTGGGCGTTGTGTTGGGCGCCTGTAGTCCCAGCTACTTGGGAGGCAGAGACAAGAGAATCGCTTGAGCCCAGGAGTTTGAGGATGCTGTGAGCTGTGATGCCATGGCACTCCACCCAGAGTGACAGCTTGAGGCTCTGTCTCAAAGAAAAAAAAAAAAAAAGGAATTCACATTAAATAACAAACTATAAATTGGCTGTACATTGTTTTTTGTACCACAAAGTCCAGGAACAGGAAGACAACGGGTGAGGCTGCTAGTCAGGAGCAAAATGCTTTACACCAGGATAAAATGCTTTCCAGCAATTGCTCCCATGGGGAGGGTATGTGACTGAAGTTGAAAGCTGTCTCATAAATTTTACACACCTCACATAGCTTGGACTGGTATGAGCTGTTTTTCTTTCCTCACTAGTAGCATTTTGCAATTTTAAGTGGAACATAGGGATCTTAACACCAGTCACCCTTCCTCCTTTATGACAGATTCCTTAAATATCTGTATATATTGAGAAACACATCAAATAGGATTATGACTTTCGCTTTCAGCTGTCAAACATAATCTCAAAAGCTCGAGAGTGAAAACGTGGTCTGTTACCCGTCTCCCCTTCCAGCCTGTCTTTCTGCCTTCCTAGGGCTCTGCCTCCTTCTGGTCCGGAGGACTCTTTAATGATCCTGTTGGAGCAGGTCTGCTGGTTCCTTTTATGTGAGAATGTCTTTATTCACTTTCCTTCTTGAAGAATGTTTTAGTGGATATGAAGCAATGGTTTGACAGTTCTTTGCTTTCAGCACTTGGAAAATGTTACTCTGTTTCCTTCGGACAAGAAATCAGATGATAGTTTCTGCTGAGAAACCCACAGCTCCAGGACCCGTGTCCCCTGCAGATCATGCATTACTTCCCTGTGTGCTATCTCAAGTTTATCTTTAGTTTAAGAAATTTCAGCCTGGAATGGTGTCTTAAACCTGTAATCCCAGCACTCTGGGAGGCTGAGGCGGTAGGATCCCTTGAGCTCAGGAGTTCAAAGTTAAAGACCAGACTGAGCAACCGTGAGATCCCATCTGTACAAGAAATAGAAAAACAAACCGGGCGTGGTGGTGGACACATGTACTCCCAGCTACTCTGGAAGCTGAGGCAGGAGGACCGCTTGAGCCCTGGAGTATGAGGCTGCTGTGTGCTGTGATGCCGCCACTGTACTCTGTCTCCAAAAAAGAGAAGGAAAGAAATTTCATTAGTTGTGCCTGGACATAGATTTCTTGAGTTCATCCTGTTGAATGAATCCAAATGTTTCTATCTTTGGCCAAATTTGGGGAATTTTTATCCATTATTTATTCAAGTATTTTTTTCAACTCCATACTTTATTTTTCCTTGTGGGAGTTTGATCTTCTGCTATTGTTCTGTAGGTCTCTGAGGTGGTTTTTTCCCTCAGTGTATTCCCTCCATTGTTCAGATTGGTTCTGTTGAGCTGTCCTTTAAATTTGTCAGTTCTTCCTTTTGTCGTTTCCATTTTGCTACTGAGCCCATTCAGTGAGATTACTGTTTACATCATAAAGAAAAAAATTCTCAGGCTGCGCCTGTAGCCCGAGGAGTAGGGCCCCGGCCCCATATGCTGGAGGTGGCAGGTTCATACCCAGCCCTAGCCAAAAACTGCAAAAAAAAAAAAAAGAAAGAAAAAATTAAAGGTGTACCTCTAAAGAAAAAAATTCTCAGGACCCCTAAAAGGGAGAACTGAGTTACCCAGTGAGGCGCACGGTCCTCTCAGAAAATGAAGGGACTTAGAGAATGGTGACACAGGGAATGGTCTGTTATGCTGATGAGCCCCCTAGTCACAGCCCTCAGGGAAATGCTTTATTCAGATCTTTAGGAGTGTCCCGAATAGGCGTTTAACAGTTTCTTCACAGAGCAAAATCTCTCCCATCCTTCCCACAAGGACAGCCAGGTGGCATATTCCTTTTCACCCACAGCCATCTCAGTATATGACAAAGAAATGTATTTGGGTATAAAAGACTTCTTGTTTCCTTCAGCCCTTTAAAAAAAAAACCTTCAAAATATACAGCTCTTATAAAATGAGTGCTTGTTAGTTGTAACTTCAAGACTATAGCCTGAACGAACTTTTCTTTTTCTTTTTTTTTAGACAGAGTCTCACTATGTTGCCCTTAGTACAGTACTGTGACATCACAGCTCACAGCAACCTCAAACTTTGGGCTTAAGCGATTATCTTGCCTCAGCCTCAGAAGTAGCTGGGACTACAGGCACCCACCACAACACCCAGCTATTTTCTTTTGCAGTTGTCATTGTAGTTTAGCAGTCCTGGGTCAGGCTCAAACCGGCCAGCCTCAGTGTGTGTGGCTGGCGCCATAACCACTGTGCTACAGGCACTGAGCCTAGCCTGAATGAACTCTTTTTTTTTTTTTTCTGAATGAACTCTTAAATGTTGATTAAAAATGTATCTCCACATGAGGCGGCGCCTGTGGGTCAAAGTAGTAGGGCACAGGCCCCATATACCGGAAGTGGCAGGTTCAAACCCAGCCCTGGCCAAAAGCTACCAAAAAAAAGAAGGAAATTTATCTCTACAGAAGCGAACCCAGCAAGAGATACAATCACTTCTCTGTGCCCTGAGAAGTGCCTACACCCTCTGTGTTGGCTGATTACCCCCTTTATTGCATGTTCATCTGCTATTGAAACTAGGCCTCCTGTATTGATACACACATGTGGTGCATGTCCGGTCAGTGAAAATTAGGTCAACTTAAGGAGGTGTCAGCTGGGGAGCATCTACTGTACTTTGTAATAACAACTATGATTTCTTCTTTGTATCATGTGT